>OZ038514.1:77106312-77218812 GCA_964036315.1 Acanthosepion esculentum | reverse complement strand
CCCTAATAAAAATTTGCAGAAGACAGCGTGACAGACCTAAAGATGAAAGTCAGGATAATTGTCGGCAAGAACCTCCAATTAAACAAAAACAATCAAAGATATTTTCGCTAAACCACCCATCAACGCAAAAAAACAAACACCTAACCTATCAGCTATCCTCACCTCTACCAAATATCTAAATAATACAAACCAAACAGGAAATTATAAATGCAATAAAACTCGTTATCTAGTTTGCAAACTCCTAATAACCGATAGTGTATTTTCTGTACCCAACTCCAAAATCAAAATACATCCACCTCGCCTCACCTGTGATAGCCATAATATAATTTACTACTTATTCTGCACAATATGTCTTAATAGTGGATATATTGGCGAATCTGGAATTAATTTTAGATTTCCTTTCAACAACCACAAACTATCCATACGTCAAAACAATCCTTATTCCCCCATAGCTGAACACTTTCATCAATCAAGACACCCATTAGACAACTGTAAATGTTTATTGATAGATTCAGGTTTTAGTTCAACATACACACAAAGAAAAAAAGAGAAATACTGGATTTTAAAATTAGACACATATAAACTAGGGTTAAACAAAGACTTGGGTATTTTAAATCTGTATAAATATTTCAATAGTTAAAAAAATTCTTTAGATATAGTTAAAAAACCTTTTTAAACAAAATATAAAATACTATCGTTAGATTTACGCTAAAAAATTCAAACACAGTTGCATTCCACATCACGTGACGTCGGCGTCTCGCGACGGACGCTACTTGTAAACAAACTCCCAAATACAGTTATTCAATTCATTTCTGATGAAGGACCGAGGCGGTCTGAAATATCAAATATATAAAAACATATAAATAAATACTTTCACAAAAAAACACCCAATTTTTTTCTTTTAATTTGCAACTTTTCAGTTGTTTTATCCATATTATATACATATCAAGAAATTATACGTGGCTTCTCATTATGCTAAATATATAAATATATATATATATATATATATATACAAATACATATACATACAGAAAAATCATGTGCCTAACACCCATACATACATACATACATACATACATACATACATACATACATTTATAAATAATAGATGGGTAAAATAAACTAATCAGTATTCAGTCAGTTATGTGCCATGCGTGATACATGCTTAGGCGATCATGTATCTTTCGATACATGACTGACGAGGCAGATTTTTCCCGCAGTAGGTTACCATTTCTTTCTGTGCTAGAACAGTTGCCATCCAAGGTTATAGAACCCGGACTGTTCTGCTATTTACCCATAGCAGGAGGGAGAAGAACAGGATTCATACCTTTCCCAAGGGTATTAGCACGAATGTGATGGCTTCGACTGGAATTCGAACTCGGCTCTCCGATTCCTCAATCCGAGCCGCTATCCATTACTCCAGCGTAAAAAAATAAAATTATAAATAAGGAAGAAACGGTAACAATAATACTACTAATAATAATAATAAAAAATAATGGGATCATAGCAAAGATAGGAATTAAAAGGAAAAGATAATAAAAGTATAAATTGTAATCAATAACAATCTAATAATAAATAAGATATAAAATTATAAAAATACTCATAATAGACAACAGTAATAACATCAGTAGTGAAAATATCAGTAGTAAAATAAAGATACAGATGAAAAAGAACTTGAAAAAATTAGATTGAAATCAAGACGGTAAAAATATTTTAGTACTTAAATAAAAAAGGAAAAATAATAGGAGACAAGGAGTGATTAACGAATGTACGTCGATTAAGCCAACAGATTAACCTAAATTCTAAATTCATATAACTCTCCCTAATATATATATATATATATATATATATATATATATATATATATATATATATATATATATATACTAGCAGCATGGCCCGGCGTTGCCCGTGCTTGATTCTAAAATCGTACGACTCATACAACAATCGCTATCACTTGACTAATAATATTTTTGCCCTTCCTTGCCTTTAAAGGAGTGCCCTTTGCCGTGCTGATGTTGCTACATGCCTTACTTCTTGCCTATCTCACACTGCGAAGTTTTTTCTAAGCTCTATACTAAACATTAAATCTGTTACGAAAAAAGAACTAAGCAAAATGAACACAAAACGATCAGCTTAAAAAAAAAGGACTCGTAACTGGAAAAACCAACAAATACTTTTTCACACTCAACCCAGTTCCGCGGAATCAGAATCAACGTTGACTTTAAGCAAGCGAATGAGCCAATTGGAGTAAAGTGCCATGCAGATTTAAATTTTTCCCAGTTGTGACGAATGCAGCTATCGATTTTTTTTTGCATGCTAGCATGCTAGTTAACATTCGTGTCAGTCAGCTGTTGGCTCACACGCTGGCCAATAGAATCGTCCTGCCTATTCGTGGCAGCCAGCTATAGGCTCTCACTCTGGCCAGTAGAAAATGGCCGCAAACTACATGAAAACTGGCGTAGAAGCATGAAAAAATCGATTATTGCCACTATCGATGGGAGTTGGGAAATACAAAGTCGGTCTTGACCATCCCGATAACTTGGAGCATGTGCATGTAAATTTTGGCGCAAATCCGTCGAAAATGGCGGCCGTGCATTCGTTACACACACAAACACATCCTGCCATATATATATATATATATATATATATATATATATATATATATATATAACTCTCCGTATATATATATATATATATATATATATATATATATATAACTCTCCGTATATATATATATATATATATATATATATATATATATATATATATATATATATATATAATAAAATATTTGAACACTAATATTAGTGTTCAAATCTCTTTATTATATGCTTACTCTGTCCTGGACATTGAGTTCTACCTTGGAATTATTTTTATACATATATGTATGTGTATATATAATTGCATATGTATGTGTATATTTACCACTAATATTCTCTCTCTCTCTCTCTCTCTCTCTCTCTCTCTATATATATATATATATATATATATATATGACAATATGAAAAGAACTTACATAACTTACATAAAATAAATAGACAACACTTGTCTATATTATTTAATGAAACATGTATGAATATATATATTTATATATATATATGTATATATGTGCTTTATTTGCAATGTCCATATGTTAATTCTTCGCATTTAATTACATATAGTGAACCTTATACAATGAAAATTTCAGATAAAATCATAGCTATCAACTATGTTGAGCTAAAGATTTATTGATTCGACCTCGTACGCAAGTTAAACGAAACAACTTAAATGCACACACTCAGCAACCTTTGCATCACTGAAATATTTCAGACAAAAAAAAAATGAACATATAAATCCGAACTAATTAACAGTCTAAGTAACTTGGTTATCCATAAAGAAATTTTTGTTAATAGGAAATTGATTAGTACATTATTTACAGCTAATTAACCTTCTTAATTAATCGTCCACCGCACGTTAAATTTTTTATTCCATTATTGAATCGCGAATACCATGCTACATGTGATGCATTATAGAAATAACAAATATCACATATATTTATTAACGCTATACAAATATTGTCCCTTAGTTGATATGTAGGTTTAATTTGATGAGTTAGTGAAGGTTCACTAAGAGGTTAGTGAGCGCCGATTAAATTCTCAAATATTAAAACAATTTAAATACTCAGTTCCTTTTAACGCTTGCATCGTTTTTGGAACCATAAACTGCGCCTGGAGATGAAATGAAATCGAAATGTCTTTGCTGTTATAGTTTCATTAAAAAATCCAAATTTAAAAAGATAGAAGCTTCTGTCTAAGCCTTTTTCTGGTTAATGTAAATTTCTTTTATACTAAGATAAAACGTCAAGGTAAAACTCTGACAATCCGGTTAGGTGAAACCTAGGTAGGTTTATATATATATATATATATATATATATATATATATATATATATATATATATAAACTGCGTCTAGAGATTATATGCAAGTTGTGAATTGGTATAGAGTTGCGTCTTTAATCTTAAAAGTACTATTATGATGTTGTTTAGATTCTACTCAATATTATTAACTTAGATATATAGTGATAGAGAAAACTATTGTTTTTGGTTGGAAAAACTTTTACTAAGTTAACAAAACAGACTAATTTGACTGTCAGTACTTTATTTACAACTATTTATTTTGATACTTTTACATTATTATACCTTGTAAAAATAATGTAAAAAAATAATATGAAAAGATTTTAGAACAAATTCGTCAATTTCTTAAAGGAAAAACATTAAAAAAAAACATTTCATTTTAAAAATAAAAGATATATTAACAAAAAATAATAAGAACCTCCTAAAACTTATTGCACAAATGCTCCTTTCTTTTCAATAACTCTTATCAGCCTATTGTCAACATCTGATATTAGATTTGCAATTTTAGCGGCTGGTAAGTTGATTGCAGCAACTTTAACTGCCTCCCAGAGGTCACACTTGCTGTTGAATTGCCTTCCATTAGAATAAATATCTCTCTTGAGGATGCTCCACAGGTTCTCAATGGAATTCAAGCCACAGCTATTTGAAGGCCAGTCCATAAGAGAATCTTCAACAAATCCCTTTTCTTTCAACCAGGATTTAGTAAACTTTGATGCATGACTTGGTGCATTGTCTTGCATAAAGATCATAGATCTACGTTTGGCTAAAGACTGGTTATCAAGCCATTCAAAGAAAGATTGCTCTAGAAAATCACAGTAACTTTTGGAATTCATTTTAACCCCGTCTTTCAGTTTAAATGGACCCACGAGCTCATTACCAATAATCCCAGCCCATATCATGATCCCACCGCCGCCTTCTTGGCGTTAAAAAATTTTCTTGAGTCATGTTGCTTGCAAACCCATCCTCGAGCCCTTCCATCGGGTCCATCGAGGGTGATCCTTGATTCGTCTGTAAAAAGCACTTTACTGAAATCAGTTTTCATGTATTTTTTTTTTGCCCACTGCAATCTTCTTTCCTTATGTTTTTTTTTTTGTTAAAATGGTTTTCTTTATTTGATGTTTTACATCAGCAAACTTCCTTAATGCTTTACACCTTGTTTCCCTTGACACCATAGGAGCTCCAGCGGCCTCAAATATGAACGCACTTGATGCATTTGGGTTTCATATTAATTCTCTTCGGTGATAGATCTCGATTTGTTAAATTCCTGAATTCAGCCGGAGACTTTTTTCCCTTGGTTGAATTCCCATTTGACATATTCTCTTGATTGTTCGATGATCCCTTTTCAAATCCTTAGAAATTTGAAGTGAAGACTTTCCTTTGCTAATTTCTTCGATTATATAGTTCTTTTCATTCATTGTTAGTTCTTTTTTACGAGCCATAATAATAAATTCTAGTTCTTGCAAATAATCTCTTGACACTGCAAATGCTATAATTACTGAAAAAATACTAAATATCAATCTGAAATTGAAAATTGGGACTTAATTGCTTTCATCCTTACTCGCTATATATAATAGTACAAATTATTTCATTGGATAACACATATCTACGAATTTTACATAAAATATTTGACAATATCTCTTTTGCATATAATCTCTAGACGCAGTTTATACTGGACAACAAATATCAGTTTCCAAAATTAAGTTCCTTGCGTTTATCATATAAATCATGATCTAGACCTCTATTCCTACGTTGTTTTTTTTTTCTTTTAAGGCGGTACTGAACGAAGTTTTAGTTCATCACTTCTTCTCAAACCTTCCAGGTGGAGACTTTTCGCACAGTGAGCTCGCAAGCTGCCATTTGGCATTTCTGGGACATTTCTCAGTTGATATGGATTATATATTTGTGAGGATGTATAGAATGTGTCTAACATTGTTCTAATTCAAAGTTTTCTGTCACAGATACCATGATACATATGATGCCTGATTGGTATCGACACCAGTCGGTAAAAGAATAAAATCCTATCGGGCGGCATTTAATTGAACTGAAGGCGAGGATTATGGTGACATTCACCAACTTAACCAAGGAGACTGTCCAGAAGAGTTCCAGATGATTCCGAAGTGGTTGAAGACAATGGAGATTTTATATTTAGTTTTTCAAGATATTTTTGTATAATTTTGATAAATATATCTGTTAAAGTGAGATGTCAGTGTCATTTTTACGTCATTTAGACGACAATTCATCCATCGCACCCTGTACTCTCTCGGCTTTCATTTCTCCTTTACCCCTTTGATCTTTCAAAATGGGTGAAGGCAATGGCGATTTTATTAAATAAATCTACTCTTCAATATTTGAAGATATTTCTGTGGAATTTTGGTGAATATAACTTTTAAAATGTGATGTCAGTGTTATTTTCATTTTTACGTCATTTAGATGACAATTCATCCATCGCACCTTGTAATGCATCATAGGAGTCAACACCAATGGATAAAAGAATAAAAGCCAATATCGAGTATATTGGGACGTTAAACTCAACCCAAGCCTCGTACATAGAATCTCGTGGAACTCGTACATACGACCCATTGCTAAAGATGCTGGAAAAACGCGCCACAAACGACACCCCGCAGGTTTTGAATTCAGCGTTTTCCTTCCACTAGACCAATTGCCATCAAAGGCTCATAGACCCCAGTCTGTCCTGCTATTTACCGTGAGTGAAGAAAAGCGTAACTCAAGTAGCATTGGCTGCTCGGTCAATGAATGTCGAATGTTTCCTTATAAGGGAACGGCTAATATTAGCATTAGAGATGAGGAGAACATATACTACACTTGGTATCTACTTGACCCCCACTGAGTCAGGTTGTGACACAAGGTCGGTTTTTAACGTGGGGACCCGAGTGTTTCCACCAGGGCCGCTGGACTTTGCTGGTCTTAGCTTGTCCCAGCTGGTCAGAGCTGATCATAGCTGGTCTTGGCTGGTCTTAGCTGATCCTAGCTTGTCCAAGCTGGTCATAGCTAGACGTAGCCGTGAACTACCAGCGCAGGGACGAATCCCTGTGCCAGGCATGAATCAGTGATCGAACTTCAGCCAAAAGGCGATCATTAAGCGAGCGATCTGAGAACAGATACTACACTTGGTATCTACTTGACCCCCCACTGAGTCAGGTTGTGACACAAGGTCGGTTTTTAACGTGGGTCGAGGGAGGGGTATGCCCCGAGCGTTTCCACTCGGACCGGTGGTATTGGCTGGTCTTAGCTGGTCCAAGCCGGTGGGCGAAGCTGGTCAAAGCTGGTCATAGCTAGACGTAGTCGCGATACTACCAGCGCTGTGAACGGCTAATATTATCATTACCATTAGAGATGAGGAGAACAGATACTACACGGGATTTACTTGACCTCCCACAGGGCCAGGTTGTGACACAAGGTCGGAGTTTAACGTGGGAAGGGAGGGGGAATGAACCCGAGTTTTTCACCCGGGTCGCAGTGCTTTGGCTTTAGCTAGTCATAGCTGGTCTTGGCTGGTCTTGGCTGGTCTTAGCTGGTCCAAGCTGGTCAGAGCTGGTCATAGCTAGTCAGACGTAGCCACGATACTACCAGCGCAGGGACGAATCCCTGCCGCCGGCCTGTATCGGAGAAGGAATCCCGGCCCCATAGGCGATCATTCAGTGAGCAATCCGCGAACAGATACTACACGGGATTTACTTGACCTCCCACACGGTCAGGTTGTGACACAAGGTCGGAGTTTAACGTGGGAAGGGAGGGGGAATGGACCCGAGTTTTCACCCGGGTCGCAGTGCTTTGGCTTTAGCTAGTCTTGGCTGGTCTTAGCTGGTCATAGCTTGTCCAAGCTGGTCATAGCTAGTCAGACGTAGCCACGATACTACCAGCGCAGGGACGAATCCCCGCCGCCGGCCTGTATCGGAGAAGGAATCCCGGCCCCATAGGCGATCATTCAGTGAGTAATCTGCGAACAGATACTACACTTTGATCCCAGCCCGATGTCCAGGGAGTGAAGAAAAGCGTAACTCAAGTAGCACTGGCTGCTTGGTCAATGAATGCCGAATGTTTCCTTATAAGGGAACGGCTAATATTACTATTAACATTAGAGATGAGGAGAACAGATACCTTACTTTGATCCCAGCCGGATGTCCAGGAGTGAAGAAAAGCGTAACTCAAGTAGCATTGGCTGTAATATTTATTTGTATAAATACAAAATATGACGCATTCCTTACACCAGAACAACGCATTCATACTTACCTTACTATAATCACCATAATACCACATTGTCTCTATGAAAGTCCTAACTAGACCCCATGGTAATGGCACGCAGAAAGGGATCTCTCAGATGATTAATTCGAAGATGATTTGTTTCGGAGGTGTTAAGATTAACGAACCATTCCTTGCCCACAGTTCATAGCGAACTTTAAGTCAGTTTTAAAATCAGTTGCCAATCTGACCGTATTGAACCGATCAGAGTTAATATTAAGACTGGAAAAAATAATAAATAACTTTAATCTTTTAGATAATAGGCATGTAAAAAATTCAGATGTATGACAAAAGGCCACCGGAAATTGAGGAGTAAGACGTATATATCAAAGCAGTACGTGAAGTGCAAGAAAAGAAATTATTAGCAAAGAATCTAGAAGCATAACGCTTAGACACAAAGTATACGTCTTGATACCATACCGAGTTGTTCTAGTCTAGCCTTCTCTCTTTGCTGTTTGTTTTGTAAGTTTCTACGTCGTTCGTGATCCAGAAGAATTCGAACAGCCAAATTTGTTTGGCGCCAGAATGGACCATTTGCTAATAGTTCCACTTTGTTTTGTAGACTGATATCAATTTAAAAATGGCAAATTGGAAAATATTCTTAGTTCATGTAACTATGGCAACAAAACATTTCACTTTCATTGCTCGCCTTGATAAAGTCGGAAGACATAACATGTCGGCAAAAACTAAGAGTTTTTTTTAATTATCATTTTAAAACCAATTTCCCTTATTTTCAGAATTATTCTGAGAAATTTAAATAAAGTGATATTAACCATTTATTATAGCCTATATCGTTGACGCTTTTTAAAAATCTTTTCACCCCAACCAAGGCAATGAATTCACTAAGATGTAAGAGGTTACCGAGTGTTAGAGAATATGAGAAAATACTATTAAGGAGAAAGGACAATAAAAGAACAAGATGTTAAAAATACGGAAGATAGAGATTGACACTGCATTTAAATTTTTGAAGCTCAAAGGCACTAAGACGTAAGAGGTTACCGAATGTTAGAGAATATGAGAAAAGCTACTATTAAGGTGAGAAGACAATAAAAGAACAAGAATTAAGAAGACGGAAGATAGCAATTGACATTGCATTTAAATTCAAATCAAAGTTGAATGCGAACCAAAACGCCGGAAGTGACTTCCAAAAGTTAAAAGCGCAGGAGGAGAAATTCGAAATACATAGCAGTAGCACAAAACCGGATGTGGTAGCAATATTCAATGCATGGACAAATGGTAGACATATAAATATGTAAGATAGATTCAGGAGAGAACAATTGTCTTGCACGATACACAATTATTCTGGCCAGAATCTGTTGATATGGTTGATAGACGAAAATAGCCGGTTGCTTGTCTAATTCCATCTTCGCCTAAGCGACTAATATGTGATTTTATTGATAAAGTCACACAATGTAGGTTTCATTATTTCTTAACAGTTGACAATCTATCTTATTTTATTTTTTTAACCATTTCACACCAAGCAAGGCGTGAATGCCTCTAGTACGCAGGAGGTTACAGAGAGTGAAAGTGAGAGAAAAACTGTATAAGGGGGATTGAGGAAAAGATAAAAGATGAACGGGGTTCATGACGGCAGAAAATGGCGATTGACGTTGCATTTGAAAAAAGAACAACAAAAAAGATGCTTTGGAGAGCCAACATTGTCCACATCCTTAATTAAGTAATAAGCCATTGCTTGCTCCAGTTAACAACAGAATCTAGGTCGCTTGGGAGACCAGTTATCAATTTGATCTTATCGAACCAACCAGACTTACTATTGAGACGAGAGTAAATACGTGTCATGAGCATAGACACAAGGTGGTATCAAAAAGTTTCCGGGCTAGTTCTGTATCGCGCCAACAGATGGCAACATACGGTTGCGCGCGCAGTGACAACTAGCAGTGACTTTCATTGGCCAGTGGGCCGAGTGACGTCATTGTGTTCGCTCTGCAATTTGTGACATTTGTATTTTTGTGATCTCATATATGCTGTAGCCTGCGATTTTGTCATGCAAGAGCATGTTCATCGTTTTTGTTTTACATTCGTTGTATTGCGCATCGAGAATATATTCTCCAGTCCCAGCCCGCCAATCGAAAGTTCTACTGCATCGTTTTGAGGCGTTTGAGGAAGGTTGTTCAGCCAACGCGACCAGAGGTTCTGTGGAGCGCGAAAAAATTGGATTCTTCCCGATTAAAATACATTCTATCACGGACGTCTACTCACTCGTGAATTTCTAGCCCCAAACAACATTGTATCGCTTCTTCACATGCTGGTATCTATATATCTAATTCTGTTCATATATTAGTATAAAAGTTAATACACGGGAGACATAAGGTCAGAATTAAAATTAGACTTGAGGGTATGTCTAGATTAACCAATTAAATGTCCGGCCTACGCTAAAAAATATATGCTCAGCAATGTTTCTTAATAAACTAGAACACAGAAAGGACATCGTTGACGACTGCGGACAAATATGTCAGCGATAAATGTATCCAGATTGTAGAATCGCCGAAGAAGTACATGAAAACTTTTGTGTAGCGATTTAAAAATGTTTTTATTATACTCTATTATAATAAAAATATAATAATAATAATAATAATAATAATAATAATATATTGCTCTACTTTGTATTGAGCACTTTATTTTAAAAGTAAATGGTAGAAACTGTGGATTTTTACACCACTTCTTCTTTCTCTCATTTGTATATATATATATATATATATATATATATATATATATATATATATATATATATATATATATATATATATATATACACTAGTCGAGGAATCTAAATGAAATAATAATAACAAAAACGAAAGAATATTAATCTACAACCCAGTGTGTCTGAAGATTTTAATTTTTTAATAATTTTATTGTTCAATATATATATATATATATATATATATATATATATATATATATATATATATATATATATATATATCAATAAATAAAAAGAAAGAACAGTAAGATATATAATCCGGTGTTCTTATAGATATTTTTATTTTTACACAATAGTGCTCAATGTAAATTTACAGAGCATTAATATTATAAATTAACTGATTTAAAAAATGTTTTTTTCGCTACAAAGTAATAACCATGTTTCAAAAATGGAAGCTAAAAACTTCAAATATAATTTTGTAATTAAATTAAAAACATTAGTTCCATTTCATCCTCAAGCGAATTTTGGAGTCCAAAATTCGCTTGACGAGCAAATGGAACTAGTGTTTTTAATTTAATGACAAAATTAGTTCCTTGTTTCAAGCTCGGAAGGACATACAAATAATCATGATCAACGTATAAACACGTCTGTAGCTGGTTTTTGAACGTTAAGTTTTATCCGCCCGTGTCTGAAAAAGATACTTTTAGTAAAAACGTATATATACGTCAACACCGGGGAAAAAGGGTTAAATCACAAAGACGACAGGTAGGTACTCTAATCGGAAATAATTTTTTATTTTCTAGAAAAAGAATATACTAACAAAGTATAGAAATACCTTCTCCCCAACACTGAAAAGGAACGCTAGTGTTCATGTTACAGAAGTTATATTTACTCACGAGTCTGGTAGGTCATCTTACAACAGGCCCCGTTTGCCCATATACCAGGGATGCAAATTAGAAATCGATTTTACCATTTCTTAGACTTTCTTAGTAATATATATGATAATAAAATAAAACAAAAGATATTTATTTAAAAATATAAAACAGTAAAAAGTAATTGACAAAGCGAAAGAGTAGTGAGAACGTAAAAAGTCTGAAGATGATGAATAATTTTATTGTTTTCTGCAAAAAGAATATGCTAACAATGTATATAAATGCGTTGCATGCCTTCTCTCCGACACTGAAAAGGAAAGCTAGTGAGTGTTACAAAAGCTGTATTTACTCACAAATCTGATACCTCACCCTGCAAGAGACCGTGTTTGATCATGCACGAGGGTTGCTATTAGAAATTAATTTTATCATTTCTTAGATTTTCATAGTTATATATATGAGTATTAAATGGAAAAGATATTTATTTTAAAAATAATTTAAAAAAGAAAAATTAATTGACAAAGCGAAAGAAGATAATTTTTTTTTAGTTTTAGAAAAAGCATATGCTAACAAAGTGTTAGACTATATTGCTTGCCTTCTTTGCGACCCTGAAAAGCAAAGCTAATGGATGTTACAAAAGCTACCTTTAATCACAAGTCTGGTATGTCATCTTACAAGATGCTGTGTTTGCCCATGCATCAGAGGTGCACATTTCCTTAACGGCGTCTACAAATGACAGTCTCTGTATTGAACTGGCATCATATGCTGCATATTATTCGGAGAAGAGGAAGTTATTTAACTTAATAAACAATTTCTTACAGTATCTGTCTATATTTCTGAGATGAGGTATTATGTACACTATTTACATTATTCGAACTATTGTCCTCATCTTTGTCGCCATATTTATTACAACGTTTCGGCCGTTGTACGCTCCGGTCTTCTTCAGGTGGTTGGAATGTCGAACTGAACCCTTTATTTCGCTCACTGGGGTAGACTGTTCTAGTTCCACATGCCATGTCTAATGGATGTCACTTATCAGTTGTCTCCTGTTAATTCCCCTTTCCAAGTTCTCCACCGCCTTAACCAGGTACTAAACTCACACTCTTTGGGCCCTATCACTGGATCTAACTAACGCCTTTATCCACTGTGCCAATGGACTCTCCCAGCTGTAAATAGGAGCAGGTACTGCCTTTTGGAGAGGGACGTTTCCAGCAGTCAGCTCTGACAGTCGGACCGAACATTCTTGCTGTAACACTCTCGTTCGTATTACTGTTTTCTGTTAATATATTTGTTTAACTCAGTTCCTCTCTCGTGTCTTTATTTTTGGCCCTAACAAGGCCACAACAGTAACCAAAGACATGAAGTTGTGGAGAGCAATGATCGCTAACGTCCTGAAGGGACGGGGCACATGAATAAAGAAGATGTATATGGATAACAGAACAAAGACAGAAGGATGGTAAAGTGGCAAAAATTACTTAGAGCGTTAAAAAATAGAAAGTAGTGGAGAGCCATGAACGCCCAGATCCTGAAATGACGAATACTTCTCGAAATGATGTTGCACAATGGGGATCGTCTTATTTAGAGGTCCTTATTTTTAACACTTAAATCCCTTATTATGGGAACCTAATACTCCCGGTTTTCATCCCTATTAATTATAAGGAGCATATACTTATTAAAACATTCTGTTTAGTCTATGTAGGGAATCATGGGAGCTAAACACCCCAAATCGCGAAGAGTGGAGACAGGCTCTTCCTTCTGGAGCTAAACTTCACACTGTAGAATGCATCAATGTCATTGTACATACCATATTCGGCCTTGAAGGTGATGAATACTGCGCGTCTTTTTATTTACGGGTTAACAAGATGCTTGTCATGATTTATCTGAAAAGAAACGATAATCAGATACAAATTAGGAAACAATTTATAGCTATTAAAGGACATGTCCACAAAGGCCTGAACAACCCTGTAAAACGTACGGCATGGCGCAGACTCCTGTTACCAGATATAGCATATTCCAGCAGCCACCCTCTCGACCCAGGGTAGCACTACCTCTTCAAAGCAGTTTATGTCGGCCTCCGTGTTGAGTCTGATCCCCTGGGGGGAAGATGAATGGAGGCATAACGTCACCGACACTAGTGATCACGCCAAACACCTTCGTAATCACCCATCCATTTCTTTTGCACTGTCCACAGATTAGCGCCCAGATACCCTGAAATGTTCGTATTGGAGCTTCCGGCGAGAATGCCAAGCAGTACAGCATGACGTTTCCAAATTTCTAGCCGAGTGAATTGCGTCATGGTGCTCTTTTTCTCACATACGGTGCCCAACTGTTTCTGCTATATTGTGCAGTCGATAAAACCCAAAACAAACAACGCGCATGCGCGAAATTAAAAACATAAAATGGCGATAATTTACCCATCGCACCCTGTTGTATATATATATAGGATAATGTCTCATAGGAAGACATGAGGAGATTGTCCAGCATTCACTGCCATATAGAAGGATTGATATTACATAGAAGTTCATCACTCTTTTCTTTGTTTCTAACGAAATCTTCCTGTTTCTTAATACTTTCTTTAGCTTTTGGAAGACATGAGGAGATTGTCCAGCATTCACTGCCTTATAAGAGGATTGATATTACATAGAAGTTCATCACTCTTTTCTTTCTTTCTAACGAAATCTTCCTGTTTCTTAATACTTTGTTTAGCTTTTGGAAGACATGAGGAGATTGTCCAGCATTCACTGCCATATAGGAGGATTGATATTACATAGAAGTTCATCACTCTTTTCTTTGTTTCTAACGAAATCTCCCTGTTTCTTAATACTTTGTTTAGCTTTTGGAAGACATGAGGAGATTGTCCAGCATTCACTGCCATATAGGAGGATTGATATTACATAGAAGTTCATCACTTTTTTCTTTGTCTCTAACGAAATCTTCCTGTTCCTTAATACTTTGTTTAGCTTTTGGAAGACATGAGGAGATTGTCCAGCATTCACTGCCATATAGGAGGATTGATATTACATAGAAGTTCATCACTCTTTTCTTTGTTTTTAACGAAATCTTCCTGTTTCTTAATACTTTGTTTAGCTTTTGGAAGACATGAGGAGATTGTCCAGCATTCACTGCCATATAGGAGGATTGATATTACATAGAAGTTCATCACTCTTTTCTTTGTTTCTAACGAAATCTTCCTGTTTCTTAATACTTTGTTTAGCTTTTGGAAGACATGAGGAGATTGTCCAGCATTCACTGCCATATAGGAGGATTGATATTACATAGAAGTTCATCACTCTTTTCTTTGTTTCTAACGAAATCTTCCTGTTTCTTAATACTTTGTTTAGCTTTTGGAAGACATGAGGAGATTGTCCAGCATTCACTGCCATATAGGAGGATTGATATTACATAGAAGTTCATCACTCTTTTCTTTGTTTCTAACGAAATCTTCCTGTTTCTTAATACTTTGTTTAGCTTTTGGAAGACATGAGGAGATTGTCCAGCATTCACTGCCATATAGGAGGATTGATATTACATAGAAGTTCATCACTCTTTTCTTTGTTTCTAACGAAATCTTCCTGTTTCTTAATACTTTGTTTAGCTTTTGGAAGACATGAGGAGATTGTCCAGCATTCACTGCCATATAGGAGGATTGATATTACATAGAAGTTCATCACTCTTTTCTTTGTTTTTAACGAAATCTTCCTGTTTCTTAATACTTTGTTTAGCTTTTGGAAGACATGAGGAGATTGTCCAGCACTCACTGCCATATAGGAGGATTGATATTACATAGAAGTTCGTCACTCTTTTCTTTGTCTCTAACGAAATCTTCCTGTTCCTTAATACTTTGTTTAGCTTTTGGAAGACATGAGGAGATTGTCCAGCATTCACTGCCATATAGGAGGATTGATATTACATAGAAGTTCATCACTCTTTTCTTTGTTTCTAACGAAATCTTCCTGTTTCTTAATACTTTGTTTAGCTTTTGGAAGACATGAGGAGATTGTCCAGCATTCACTGCCATATAGGAGGATTGATATTACATAGAAGTTCATCACTCTTTTCTTTGTTTCTAACGAAATCTTCCTGTTTCTTAATACTTGGTTTAGCTTTTGGAAGACATGAGGAGATTGTCCAGCATTCACTGCCATATAGGAGGATTGATATTACATAGAAGTTCATCACTCTTTTCTTTGTTTCTAACGAAATCTTCCTGTTTCTTAATACTTTGTTTAGCTTTTGGAAGACATGAGGAGATTGTCCAGCATTCACTGCCATATAGGAGGATTGATATTACATAGAAGTTCATCACTCTTTTCTTTCTTTCTAACGAAATCTTCCTGTTTCTTAATACTTTGTTTAGCTTTTGGAAGACATGAGGAGATTGTCCAGCATTCACTGCCATATAGGAGGATTGATATTACATAGAAGTTCATCACTCTTTTCTTTGTTTCTAACGAAATCTTCCTGTTTCTTAATACTTTGTTTAGCTTTTGGAAGACATGAGGAGATTGTCCAGCATTCACTGCCATATAGGAGGATTGATATTACATAGAAGTTCATCACTCTTTTCTTTGTTTTTAAGGAAATCTTCCTGTTTCTTAATACTTTGTTTAGCTTTTGGAAGACATGAGGAGATTGTCCAGCATTCACTGCCATATAGGAGGATTGATATTACATAGAAGTTCATCACTCTTTTCTTTGTTTCTAACGAAATCTTCCTGTTTCTTAATACTTTGTTTAGCTTTTGGAAGACATGAGGAGATTGTCCAGCATTCACTGCCATATAGGAGGATTGATATTACATAGAAGTTCATCACTCTTTTCTTTGTTTCTAACGAAATCTTCCTGTTTCTTAATACTTTGTTTAGCTTTTGGAAGACATGAGGAGATTGTCCAGCATTCACTGCCATATAGGAGGATTGATATTACATAGAAGTTCATCACTCTTTTCTTTGTTTCTAACGAAATCTTCCTGTTTCTTAATACTTTGTTTAGATTTTGGAAGACATGAGGAGATTGTCCAGCATTCACTGCCATATAGGAGGATTGATATTACATAGAAGTTCATCACTCTTTTCTTTGTTTTTAACGAAATCTTCCTGTTTCTTAATACTTTGTTTAGCTTTTGGAAGACATGAGGAGATTGTCCAGCACTCACTGCCATATAGGAGGATTGATATTACATAGAAGTTCGTCACTCTTTTCTTTGTCTCTAACGAAATCTTCCTGTTCCTTAATACTTTGTTTAGCTTTTGGAAGACATGAGGAGATTGTCCAGCATTCACTGCCATATAGGAGGATTGATATTACATAGAAGTTCATCACTCTTTTCTTTCTTTCTAACGAAATCTTCCTGTTTCTTAATACTTTGTTTAGCTTTTGGAAGACATGAGGAGATTGTCCAGCATTCACTGCCATATAGGAGGATTGATATTACATAGAAGTTCATCACTCTTTTCTTTGTTTCTAACGAAATCTTCCTGTTTCTTAATACTTGGTTTAGCTTTTGGAAGACATGAGGAGATTGTCCAGCATTCACTGCCATATAGGAGGATTGATATTACATAGAAGTTCATCACTCTTTTCTTTGTTTCTAACGAAATCTTCCTGTTTCTTAATACTTTGTTTAGCTTTTGGAAGACATGAGGAGATTGTCCAGCATTCACTGCCATATAGGAGGATTGATATTACATAGAAGTTCATCACTCTTTTCTTTCTTTCTAACGAAATCTTCCTGTTTCTTAATACTTTGTTTAGCTTTTGGAAGACATGAGGAGATTGTCCAGCATTCACTGCCATATAGGAGGATTGATATTACATAGAAGTTCATCACTCTTTTCTTTGTTTCTAACGAAATCTTCCTGTTTCTTAATACTTTGTTTAGCTTTTGGAAGACATGAGGAGATTGTCCAGCATTCACTGCCATATAGGAGGATTGATATTACATAGAAGTTCATCACTCTTTTCTTTGTTTTTAAGGAAATCTTCCTGTTTCTTAATACTTTGTTTAGCTTTTGGAAGACATGAGGAGATTGTCCAGCATTCACTGCCATATAGGAGGATTGATATTACATAGAAGTTCATCACTCTTTTCTTTGTTTCTAACGAAATCTTCCTGTTTCTTAATACTTTGTTTAGCTTTTGGAAGACATGAGGAGATTGTCCAGCATTCACTGCCATATAGGAGGATTGATATTACATAGAAGTTCATCACTCTTTTCTTTGTTTCTAACGAAATCTTCCTGTTTCTTAATACTTGGTTTAGCTTTTGGAAGACATGAGGAGATTGTCCAGCATTCACTGCCATATAGGAGGATTGATATTACATAGAAGTTCATCACTCTTTTCTGTGTTTCTAACGAAATCTTCCTGTTTCTTAATACTTTGTTTAGCTTTTGGAAGACATGAGGAGATTGTCCAGCATTCACTGCCATATAGGAGGATTGATATTACATAGAAGTTCATCACTCTTTTCTTTCTTTCTAACGAAATCTTCCTGTTTCTTAATACTTTGTTTAGCTTTTGGAAGACATGAGGAGATTGTCCAGCATTCACTGCCATATAGGAGGATTGATATTACATAGAAGTTCATCACTCTTTTCTTTGTTTCTAACGAAATCTTCCTGTTTCTTAATACTTTGTTTAGCTTTTGGAAGACATGAGGAGATTGCCCAGCATTCACTGCCATATAGGAGGATTGATATTACATAGAAGTTCATCACTCTTTTCTTTGTCTCTAACGAAATCTTCCTGTTCCTTAATACTTTGTTTAGCTTTTGGAAGACATGAGGAGATTGTCCAGCATTCACTGCCATATAGGAGGATTGATATTACATAGAAGTTCATCACTCTTTTCTTTCTTTCTAACGAAATCTTCCTGTTTCTTAATACTTTGTTTAGCTTTTGGAAGACATGAGGAGATTGTCCAGCATTCACTGCCATATAGGAGGATTGATATTACATAGAAGTTCATCACTCTTTTCTTTGTTTCTAACGAAATCTTCCTGTTTCTTAATACTTTGTTTAGCTTTTGGAAGACATGAGGAGATTGTCCAGCATTCACTGCCATATAGGAGGATTGATATTACATAGAAGTTCATCACTCTTTTCTTTGTTTCTAACGAAATCTTCCTGTTTCTTAATACTTTGTTTAGCTTTTGGAAGACATGAGGAGATTGTCCAGCATTCACTGCCATATAGGAGGATTGATATTACATAGAAGTTCATCACTCTTTTCTTTGTTTCTAACGAAATCTTCCTGTTTCTTAATACTTTGTTTAGCTTTTGGAAGACATGAGGAGATTGTCCAGCATTCACTGCCATATAGGAGGATTGATATTACATAGAAGTTCATCACTCTTTTCTTTCTTTCTAACGAAATCTTCCTGTTTCTTAATACTTTGTTTAGCTTTTGGAAGACATGAGGAGATTGTCCAGCATTCACTGCCATATAGGAGGATTGATATTACATAGAAGTTCATCACTCTTTTCTTTGTTTCTAACGAAATCTTCCTGTTTCTTAATACTTTGTTTAGCTTTTGGAAGACATGAGGAGATTGCCCAGCATTCACTGCCATATAGGAGGATTGATATTACATAGAAGTTCATCACTCTTTTCTTTGTCTCTAACGAAATCTTCCTGTTCCTTAATACTTTGTTTAGCTTTTGGAAGACATGAGGAGATTGTCCAGCATTCACTGCCATATAGGAGGATTGATATTACATAGAAGTTCATCACTCTTTTCTTTCTTTCTAACGAAATCTTCCTGTTTCTTAATACTTTGTTTAGCTTTTGGAAGACATGAGGAGATTGTCCAGCATTCACTGCCATATAGGAGGATTGATATTACATAGAAGTTCATCACTCTTTTCTTTGTTTCTAACGAAATCTTCCTGTTTCTTAATACTTTGTTTAGCTTTTGGAAGACATGAGGAGATTGTCCAGCATTCACTGCCATATAGGAGGATTGATATTACATAGAAGTTCATCACTCTTTTCTTTGTTTCTAACGAAATCTTCCTGTTTCTTAATACTTTGTTTAGCTTTTGGAAGACATGAGGAGATTGTCCAGCATTCACTGCCATATAGGAGGATTGATATTACATAGAAGTTCATCACTCTTTTCTTTGTTTCTAACGAAATCTTCCTGTTTCTTAATACTTTGTTTAGCTTTTGGAAGACATGAGGAGATTGTCCAGCATTCACTGCCATATAGGAGGATTGATATTACATAGAAGTTCATCACTCTTTTCTTTGTTTCTAACGAAATCTTCCTGTTTCTTAATACTTTGTTTAGCTTTTGGAAGACATGAGGAGATTGTCCAGCATTCACTGCCATATAGGAGGATTGATATTACATAGAAGTTCATCACTCTTTTCTTTGTTTCTAACGAAATCTTCCTGTTTCTTAATACTTTGTTTAGCTTTTGGAAGACATGAGGAGATTGTCCAGCATTCACTGCCATATAGGAGGATTGATATTACATAGAAGTTCATCACTCTTTTCTTTGTTTTTAAGGAAATCTTCCTGTTTCTTAATACTTTGTTTAGCTTTTGGAAGACATGAGGAGATTGTCCAGCATTCACTGCCATATAGGAGGATTGATATTACATAGAAGTTCATCACACTTTTCTTTCTTTCTAACGAAATCTTCCTGTTTCTTAATACTTTGTTTAGCTTTTGGAAGACATGAGGAGATTGTCCAGCATTCACTGCCATATAGGAGGATTGATATTACATAGAAGTTCATCACTCTTTTCTTTGTTTCTAACGAAATCTTCCTGTTTCTTAATACTTTGTTTAGCTTTTGGCAGACATGAGGAGATTGTCCAGCATTCACTGCCATATAGGAGGATTGATATTACATAGAAGTTCATCACTCTTTTCTTTGTTTTTAAGGAAATCTTCCTGTTTCTTAATACTTTGTTTAGCTTTTGGAAGACATGAGGAGATTGTCCAGCATTCACTGCCATATAGGAGGATTGATATTACATAGAAGTTCATCACTCTTTTCTTTCTTTCTAACGAAATCTTCCTGTTTCTTAATACTTTGTTTAGCTTTTGGAAGACATGAGGAGATTGTCCAGCATTCACTGCCATATAGGAGGATTGATATTACATAGAAGTTCATCACTCTTTTCTTTGTTTCTAACGAAATCTTCCTGTTTCTTAATACTTTGTTTAGCTTTTGGAAGACATGAGGAGATTGTCCAGCATTCACTGCCATATAGGAGGATTGATATTACATAGAAGTTCATCACTCTTTTCTTTGTTTCTAACGAAATCTTCCTGTTTCTTAATACTTTGTTTAGCTTTTGGAAGACATGAGGAGATTGTCCAGCATTCACTGCCATATAGGAGGATTGATATTACAGAGAAGTTCATCACTCTTTTCTTTGTTTCTAACGAAATCTTCCTGTTTCTTAATACTTTGTTTAGCTTTTGGAAGACATGAGGAGATTGTCCAGCATTCACTGCCATATAGGAGGATTGATATTACATAGAAGTTCATCACTCTTTTCTTTCTTTCTAACGAAATCTTCCTGTTTCTTAATACTTTGTTTAGCTTTTGGAAGACATGAGGAGATTGTCCAGCATTCACTGCCATATAGGAGGATTGATATTACATAGAAGTTCATCACTCTTTTCTTTGTTTCTAACGAAATCTTCCTGTTCCTTAATACTTTGTTTAGCTTTTGGAAGACATGAGGAGATTGTCCAGCATTCACTGCCATATAGGAGGATTGATATTACATAGAAGTTCATCACTCTTTTCTTTCTTTCTAACGAAATCTTCCTGTTTCTTAATACTTTGTTTAGCTTTTGGAAGACATGAGGAGATTGTCCAGCATTCACTGCCATATAGGAGGATTGATATTACATAGAAGTTCATCACTCTTTTCTTTGTTTCTAACGAAATCTTCCTGTTTCTTAATACTTTGTTTAGCTGTTGGAAGACATGAGGAGATTGTCCAGCATTCACTGCCATATAGGAGGATTGATATTACATAGAAGTTCATCACTCTTTTCTTTCTTTCTAACGAAATCTTCCTGTTTCTTAATACTTTGTTTAGCTTTTGGAAGACATGAGGAGATTGTCCAGCATTCACTGCCATATAGGAGGATTGATATTACATAGAAGTTCATCACTCTTTTCTTTCTTTCTAACGAAATCTTCCTGTTTCTTAATACTTTGTTTAGCTTTTGGAAGACATGAGGAGATTGTCCAGCATTCACTGCCATATAGGAGGATTGATATTACATAGAAGTTCATCACTCTTTTCTTTGTTTCTAACGAAATCTTCCTGTTTCTTAATACTTTGTTTAGCTTTTGGAAGACATGAGGAGATTGCCCAGCATTCACTGCCATATAGGAGGATTGATATTACATAGAAGTTCATCACTCTTTTCTTTGTCTCTAACGAAATCTTCCTGTTCCTTAATACTTTGTTTAGCTTTTGGAAGACATGAGGAGATTGTCCAGCATTCACTGCCATATAGGAGGATTGATATTACATAGAAGTTCATCACTCTTTTCTTTCTTTCTAACGAAATCTTCCTGTTTCTTAATACTTTGTTTAGCTTTTGGAAGACATGAGGAGATTGTCCAGCATTCACTGCCATATAGGAGGATTGATATTACATAGAAGTTCATCACTCTTTTCTTTGTTTCTAACGAAATCTTCCTGTTTCTTAATACTTTGTTTAGCTTTTGGAAGACATGAGGAGATTGTCCAGCATTCACTGCCATATAGGAGGATTGATATTACATAGAAGTTCATCACTCTTTTCTTTGTTTCTAACGAAATCTTCCTGTTTCTTAATACTTTGTTTAGCTTTTGGAAGACATGAGGAGATTGTCCAGCATTCACTGCCATATAGGAGGATTGATATTACATAGAAGTTCATCACTCTTTTCTTTCTTTCTAACGAAATCTTCCTGTTTCTTAATACTTTGTTTAGCTTTTGGAAGACATGAGGAGATTGTCCAGCATTCACTGCCATATAGGAGGATTGATATTACATAGAAGTTCATCACTCTTTTCTTTGTTTCTAACGAAATCTTCCTGTTTCTTAATACTTTGTTTAGCTTTTGGAAGACATGAGGAGATTGTCCAGCATTCACTGCCATATAGGAGGATTGATATTACATAGAAGTTCATCACTCTTTTCTTTGTTTTTAAGGAAATCTTCCTGTTTCTTAATACTTTGTTTAGCTTTTGGAAGACATGAGGAGATTGTCCAGCATTCACTGCCATATAGGAGGATTGATATTACATAGAAGTTCATCACACTTTTCTTTCTTTCTAACGAAATCTTCCTGTTTCTTAATACTTTGTTTAGCTTTTGGAAGACATGAGGAGATTGTCCAGCATTCACTGCCATATAGGAGGATTGATATTACATAGAAGTTCATCACTCTTTTCTTTGTTTCTAACGAAATCTTCCTGTTTCTTAATACTTTGTTTAGCTTTTGGCAGACATGAGGAGATTGTCCAGCATTCACTGCCATATAGGAGGATTGATATTACATAGAAGTTCATCACTCTTTTCTTTGTTTTTAAGGAAATCTTCCTGTTTCTTAATACTTTGTTTAGCTTTTGGAAGACATGAGGAGATTGTCCAGCATTCACTGCCATATAGGAGGATTGATATTACATAGAAGTTCATCACTCTTTTCTTTCTTTCTAACGAAATCTTCCTGTTTCTTAATACTTTGTTTAGCTTTTGGAAGACATGAGGAGATTGTCCAGCATTCACTGCCATATAGGAGGATTGATATTACATAGAAGTTCATCACTCTTTTCTTTGTTTCTAACGAAATCTTCCTGTTTCTTAATACTTTGTTTAGCTTTTGGAAGACATGAGGAGATTGTCCAGCATTCACTGCCATATAGGAGGATTGATATTACATAGAAGTTCATCACTCTTTTCTTTGTTTCTAACGAAATCTTCCTGTTTCTTAATACTTTGTTTAGCTTTTGGAAGACATGAGGAGATTGTCCAGCATTCACTGCCATATAGGAGGATTGATATTACAGAGAAGTTCATCACTCTTTTCTTTGTTTCTAACGAAATCTTCCTGTTTCTTAATACTTTGTTTAGCTTTTGGAAGACATGAGGAGATTGTCCAGCATTCACTGCCATATAGGAGGATTGATATTACATAGAAGTTCATCACTCTTTTCTTTCTTTCTAACGAAATCTTCCTGTTTCTTAATACTTTGTTTAGCTTTTGGAAGACATGAGGAGATTGTCCAGCATTCACTGCCATATAGGAGGATTGATATTACATAGAAGTTCATCACTCTTTTCTTTGTTTCTAACGAAATCTTCCTGTTCCTTAATACTTTGTTTAGCTTTTGGAAGACATGAGGAGATTGTCCAGCATTCACTGCCATATAGGAGGATTGATATTACATAGAAGTTCATCACTCTTTTCTTTCTTTCTAACGAAATCTTCCTGTTTCTTAATACTTTGTTTAGCTTTTGGAAGACATGAGGAGATTGTCCAGCATTCACTGCCATATAGGAGGATTGATATTACATAGAAGTTCATCACTCTTTTCTTTGTTTCTAACGAAATCTTCCTGTTTCTTAATACTTTGTTTAGCTGTTGGAAGACATGAGGAGATTGTCCAGCATTCACTGCCATATAGGAGGATTGATATTACATAGAAGTTCATCACTCTTTTCTTTCTTTCTAACGAAATCTTCCTGTTTCTTAATACTTTGTTTAGCTTTTGGAAGACATGAGGAGATTGTCCAGCATTCACTGCCATATAGGAGGATTGATATTACATAGAAGTTCATCACTCTTTTCTTTGTTTCTAACGAAATCTTCCTGTTCCTTAATACTTTGTTTAGCTTTTGGAAGACATGAGGAGATTGTCCAGCATTCACTGCCATATAGGAGGATTGATATTACATAGAAGTTCATCACTCTTTTCTTTCTTTCTAACGAAATCTTCCTGTTTCTTAATACTTTGTTTAGCTTTTGGAAGACATGAGGAGATTGTCCAGCATTCACTGCCATATAGGAGGATTGATATTACATAGAAGTTCATTACTCTTTTCTTTGTTTCTAACGAAATCTTCCTGTTCCTTAATACTTTGTTTAGCTTTTGGAAGACATGAGGAGATTGTCCAGCATTCACTGCCATATAGGAGGATTGATATTACATAGAAGTTCATCTCTCTTTTCTTTGTTTCTAACGAAATCTTCCTGTTCCTTAATACTTTGTTTAGCTTTTGGAAGACATGAGGAGATTGTCCAGCATTCACTGCCATATAGGAGGATTGATATTACATAGAAGTTCATCACTCTTTTCTTTCTTTCTAACGAAATCTTCCTGTTTCTTAATACTTTGTTTAGCTTTTGGAAGACATGAGGAGATTGTCCAGCATTCACTGCCATATAGGAGGATTGATATTACATAGAAGTTCATCACTCTTTTCTTTGTTTCTAACGAAATCTTCCTGTTCCTTAATACTTTGTTTAGCTTTTGGAAGACATGAGGAGATTGTCCAGCATTCACTGCCTTATAAGAGGATTGATATTACATAGAAGTTCATCACTCTTTTCTTTCTTTCTAACGAAATCTTCCTGTTTCTTAATACTTTGTTTAGCTTTTGGAAGACATGAGGAGATTGTCCAGCATTCACTGCCATATAGGAGGATTGATATTACATAGAAGTTCATCACTCTTTTCTTTGTTTCTAACGAAATCTTCCTGTTTCTTAATACTTTGCTTAGCTTTTGGAAGACATGAGGAGATTGTCCAGCATTCACTGCCATATAGGAGGATTGATATTACATAGAAGTTCATCACTCTTTTCTTTGTTTCTAACGAAATCTTCCTGTTCCTTAATACTTTGTTTAGCTTTTGGAAGACATGAGGAGATTGTCCAGCATTCACTGCCATATAGGAGGATTGATACTACATAGAAGTTCATCACTCTTTTCTTTGTTTCTAACGAAATCTTCCTGTTCCTTAATACTTTGTTTAGCTTTTGGAAGACATGAGGAGATTGTCCAGCATTCACTGCCTTATAAGAGGATTGATATTACATAGAAGTTCATCACTCTTTTCTTTCTTTCTAACGAAATCTTCCTGTTTCTTAATACTTTGTTTAGCTTTTGGAAGACATGAGGAGATTGTCCAGCATTCACTGCCATATAGGAGGATTGATATTACATAGAAGTTCATCACTCTTTTCTTTCTTTCTAACGAAATCTTCCTGTTTCTTAATACTTTGTTTAGCTTTTGGAAGACATGAGGAGATTGTCCAGCATTCACTGCCATATAGGAGGATTGATATTACATAGAAGTTCATCACTCTTTTCTTTGTTTCTAAGGAAATCTTCCTGTTTCTTAATACTTTGTTTAGCTTTTGGAAGACATGAGGAGATTGTCCAGCATTCACTGCCATATAGGAGGATTGATATTACATAGAAGTTCATCACTCTTTTCTTTGTTTCTAACGAAATCTTCCTGTTCCTTAATACTTTGTTTAGCTTTTGGAAGACATGAGGAGATTGTCCAGCATTCACTGCCATATAGGAGGATTGATATTACATAGAAGTTCATCACTCTTTTCTTTGTTTCTAACGAAATCTTCCTGTTTCTTAATACTTTGTTTAGCTTTTGGAAGACATGAGGAGATTGTCCAGCATTCACTGCCATATAGGAGGATTGATATTACATAGAAGTTCATCACTCTTTTCTTTGTTTCTAACGAAATCTTCCTGTTTCTTAATACTTTGTTTAGCTTTTGGAAGACATGAGGAGATTGTCCAGCATTCACTGCCATATAGGAGGATTGATATTACATAGAAGTTCATCACTTTTTTCTTTGTTTTTAACGAAATCTTCCTGTTTCTTAATACTTTGTTTAGCTTTTGGAAGACATGAGGAGATTGTTCAGCATTCACTGCCATATAGGAGGATTGATATTACATAGAAGTTCATCACTCTTTTCTTTGTTTCTAACGAAATCTTCCTGTTTCTTAATACTTTGTTTAGCTTTTGGAAGACTTGAGGAGATTGTCCAGTATTCACTGCCATATAGGAGGATTGATATTACATAGAAGTTCATCACTCTTTTCTTTGTTTCTAACGAAATCTTCCTGTTTCTTAATACTTTGTTTAGCTTTTGGAAGACATGAGGAGATTGTCCAGCATTCACTGCCATATAGGAGGATTGATATTACATAGAAGTTCATCACTCTTTTCTTTGTTTCTAACGAAATCTTCCTGTTTCTTAATACTTTGTTTAGCTTTTGGAAGACATGAGGAGATTGTCCAGCATTCACTGCCATATAGGAGGATTGATATTACATAGAAGTTCATCACTGTTTTCTTTCTTTCTAACGAAATCTTCCTGTTTCTTAATACTTTGTTTAGCTTTTGGAAGACATGAGGAGATTGTCCAGCATTCACTGCCATATAGGAGGATTGATATTACATAGAAGTTCATCACTCTTTTCTTTGTTTCTAACGAAATCTTCCTGTTTCTTAATACTTTGTTTAGCTTTTGGAAGACATGAGGAGATTGTCCAGCATTCACTGCCATATAGGAGGATTGATATTACATAGAAGTTCATCACTCTTTTCTTTCTTTCTAACGAAATCTTCCTGTTTCTTAATACTTTGTTTAGCTTTTGGAAGACATGAGGAGATTGTCCAGCATTCACTGCCATATAGGAGGATTGATATTACATAGAAGTTCATCACTCTTTCTTTGTTTCTAACGAAATCTTCCTGTTCCTTAATACTTTGTTTAGCTTTTGGAAGACATGAGGAGATTGTCCAGCATTCACTGCCATATAGGTGGATTGATATTACATAGAAGTTCATCACTCTTTTCTTTCTTTCTAACGAAATCTTCCTGTTTCTTAATACTTTGTTTAGCTTTTGGAAGACATGAGGAGATTGTCCAGCATTCACTGCCATATAGGAGGATTGATATTACATAGAAGTTCATCACTCTTTTCTTTGTTTCTAACGAAATCTTCCTGTTTCTTAATACTTTGTTTAGCTTTTGGAAGACATGAGGAGATTGTCCAGCATTCTCTGCCATATAGGAGGATTGATATTACATAGAAGTTCATCACTCTTTTCTTTGTTTCTAACGAAATCTTCCTGTTCCTTAATACTTTGTTTAGCTTTTGGAAGACATGAGGAGATTGTCCAGCATTCACTGCCATATAGGAGGATTGATATTACATAGAAGTTCATCACTCTTTTCTTTCTTTCTAACGAAATCTTCCTGTTTCTTAATACTTTGTTTAGCTTTTGGAAGACATGAGGAGATTGTCCAGCATTCACTGCCATATAGGAGGATTGATATTACATAGAAGTTCATCACTCTTTTCTTTGTTTCTAACGAAATCTTCCTGTTTCTTAATACTTTGTTTAGCTTTTGGAAGACATGAGGAGATTGTCCAGCATTCACTGCCATATAGGAGGATTGATATTACATAGAAGTTCATCACTCTTTTCTTTGTTTCTAACGAAATCTTCCTGTTTCTTAATACTTTGTTTAGCTTTTGGAAGACATGAGGAGATTGTCCAGCATTCACTGCCATATAGGAGGAATGATATTACATAGAAGTTCATCACTCTTTTCTTTGTTTCTAACGAAATCTTCCTGTTTCATAATACTTTGTTTAGCTTTTGGAAGACATGAGGAGATTGTCCAGCATTCACTGCCATATAGGAGGATTGATATTACATAGAAGTTCATCACTCTTTTCTTTGTTTCTAACGAAA
This sequence comes from Acanthosepion esculentum, assembly GCA_964036315.1. Classification (NCBI taxonomy): domain Eukaryota; kingdom Metazoa; phylum Mollusca; class Cephalopoda; order Sepiida; family Sepiidae; genus Acanthosepion; species Acanthosepion esculentum. The sequence goes on along the minus strand of OZ038514.1, from coordinate 77,190,352 downwards.
TCTTCCTGTTTCTTAATACTTTGTTTAGCTTTTGGAAGACATGAGGAGATTGTCCAACATTCACTGCCATATAGGAGGATTGATATTACATAGAAGTTCATCACTCTTTCCTTTCTTTCTAACGAAATCTTCCTGTTTCTTAATACTTTGTTTAGCTTTTGGAAGACATGAGGAGATTGTCCAGCATTCACTGCCATATAGGAGGATTGATATTACATAGAAGTTCATCACTCTTTTCTTTGTCTCTAACGAAATCTTCCTGTTCCTTAATACTTTGTTTAGCTTTTGGAAGACATGAGGAGATTGTCCAGCATTCACTGCCATATAGGAGGATTGATATTACATAGAAGTTCATCACTCTTTTCTTTGTTTCTAACGAAATCTTCCTGTTTCTTAATACTTTGTTTAGCTTTTGGAAGACATGAGGAGATTGTCCAGCATTCACTGCCATATAGGAGGATTGATATTACATAGAAGTTCATCACTCTTTTCTTTCTTTCTAACGAAATCTTCCTGTTTCTTAATACTTTGTTTAGCTTTTGGAAGACATGAGGAGATTGTCCAGCATTCACTGCCATATAGGAGGATTGATATTACATAGAAGTTCATCACTCTTTTCTTTCTTTCTAACGAAATCTTCCTGTTTCTTAATACTTTGTTTAGCTTTTGGAAGACATGAGGAGATTGTCCAGCATTCACTGCCATATAGGAGGATTGATATTACATAGAAGTTCATCACTCTTTTCTTTGTTTCTAACGAAATCATCCTGTTTCTTAATACTTTGTTTAGCTTTTGGAAGACATGAGGAGATTGTCCAGCATTCACTGCCATATAGGAGGATTGATATTACATAGAAGTTCATCACTCTTTTCTTTCTTTCTAACGAAATCTTCCTGTTTCTTAATACTTTGTTTAGCTTTTGGAAGACATGAGGAGATTGTCCAGCATTCACTGCCATATAGGAGGATTGATATTACATAGAAGTTCATCACTCTTTTCTTTGTTTCTAACGAAATCTTCCTGTTCCTTAATACTTTGTTTAGCTTTTGGAAGACATGAGGAGATTGTCCAGCATTCACTGCCATATAGGAGGATTGATATTACATAGAAGTTCATCACTCTTTTCTTTCATTCTAACGAAATCTTCCTGTTTCTTAATACTTTGTTTAGCTTTTGGAAGACATGAGGAGATTGTCCAGCATTCACTGCCATATAGGAGGATTGATATTACATAGAAGTTCATCACTCTTTTCTTTCTTTCTAACGAAATCTTCCTGTTTCTTAATACTTTGTTTAGCTTTTGGAAGACATGAGGAGATTGTCCAGCATTCACTGCCATATAGGAGGATTGATATTACATAGAAGTTCATCACTCTTTTCTTTCATTCTAACGAAATCTTCCTGTTTCTTAATACTTTGTTTAGCTTTTGGAAGACATGAGGAGATTGTCCAGCATTCACTGCCATATAGGAGGATTGATATTACATAGAAGTTCATCACTCTTTTCTTTCTTTCTAACGAAATCTTCCTGTTTCTTAATACTTTGTTTAGCTTTTGGAAGACATGAGGAGATTGTCCAGCATTCACTGCCATATAGGAGGATTGATATTACATAGAAGTTCATCACTCTTTTCTTTCATTCTAACGAAATCTTCCTGTTTCTTAATACTTTGTTTAGCTTTTGGAAGACATGAGGAGATTGTCCAGCATTCACTGCCATATAGGAGGATTGATATTACATAGAAGTTCATCACTCTTTTCTTTGTTTCTAACGAAATCTTCCTGTTCCTTAATACTTTGTTTAGCTTTTGGAAGACATGAGGAGATTGTCCAGCATTCACTGCCATATAGGAGGATTGATATTACATAGAAGTTCATCACTCTTTTCTTTCATTCTAACGAAATCTTCCTGTTTCTTAATACTTTGTTTAGCTTTTGGAAGACATGAGGAGATTGTCCAGCATTCACTGCCATATAGGAGGATTGATATTACATAGAAGTTCATCACTCTTTTCTTTGTTTCTAACGAAATCTTCCTGTTCCTTAATACTTTGTTTAGCTTTTGGAAGACATGAGGAGATTGTCCAGCATTCACTGCCATATAGGAGGATTGATATTACATAGAAGTTCATCACTCTTTTCTTTCATTCTAACGAAATCTTCCTGTTTCTTAATACTTTGTTTAGCTTTTGGAAGACATGAGGAGATTGTCCAGCATTCACTGCCATATAGGAGGATTGATATTACATAGAAGTTCATCACTCTTTTCTTTCATTCTAACGAAATCTTCCTGTTTCTTAATACTTTGTTTAGCTTTTGGAAGACATGAGGAGATTGTCCAGCATTCACAGCCATATAGGAGGATTGATATTACATAGAAGTTCATCACTCTTTTCTTTCTTTCTAACGAAATCTTCCTGTTTCTTAATACTTTGTTTAGCTTTTGGAAGACATGAGGAGATTGTCCAGCATTCACTGCCATATAGGAGGATTGATATTACATAGAAGTTCATCACTCTTTTCTTTCATTCTAACGAAATCTTCCTGTTTCTTAATACTTTGTTTAGCTTTTGGAAGACATGAGGAGATTGTCCAGCATTCACTGCCATATAGGAGGATTGATATTACATAGAAGTTCATCACTCTTTTCTTTGTTTCTAACGAAATCTTCCTGTTCCTTAATACTTTGTTTAGCTTTTGGAAGACATGAGGAGATTGTCCAGCATTCACTGCCATATAGGAGGATTGATATTACATAGAAGTTCATCACTCTTTTCTTTCATTCTAACGAAATCTTCCTGTTTCTTAATACTTTGTTTAGCTTTTGGAAGACATGAGGAGATTGTCCAGCATTCACTGCCATATAGGAGGATTGATATTACATAGAAGTTCATCACTCTTTTCTTTGTTTCTAACGAAATCTTCCTGTTCCTTAATACTTTGTTTAGCTTTTGGAAGACATGAGGAGATTGTCCAGCATTCACTGCCATATAGGAGGATTGATATTACATAGAAGTTCATCACTCTTTTCTTTCATTCTAACGAAATCTTCCTGTTTCTTAATACTTTGTTTAGCTTTTGGAAGACATGAGGAGATTGTCCAGCATTCACTGCCATATAGGAGGATTGATATTACATAGAAGTTCATCACTCTTTTCTTTCTTTCTAACGAAATCTTCCTGTTTCTTAATACTTTGTTTAGCTTTTGGAAGACATGAGGAGATTGTCCAGCATTCACTGCCATATAGGAGGATTGATATTACATAGAAGTTCATCACTCTTTTCTTTCATTCTAACGAAATCTTCCTGTTTCTTAATACTTTGTTTAGCTTTTGGAAGACATGAGGAGATTGTCCAGCATTCACTGCCATATAGGAGGATTGATATTACATAGAAGTTCATCACTCTTTTCTTTCTTTCTAACGAAATCTTCCTGTTTCTTAATACTTTGTTTAGCTTTTGGAAGACATGAGGAGATTGTCCAGCATTCACTGCCATATAGGAGGATTGATATTACATAGAAGTTCATCACTCTTTTCTTTCATTCTAACGAAATCTTCCTGTTTCTTAATACTTTGTTTAGCTTTTGGAAGACATGAGGAGATTGTCCAGCATTCACTGCCATATAGGAGGATTGATATTACATAGAAGTTCATCACTCTTTTCTTTCTTTCTAACGAAATCTTCCTGTTTCTTAATACTTTGTTTAGCTTTTGGAAGACATGAGGAGATTGTCCAGCATTCACTGCCATATAGGAGGATTGATATTACATAGAAGTTCATCACTCTTTTCTTTCATTCTAACGAAATCTTCCTGTTTCTTAATACTTTGTTTAGCTTTTGGAAGACATGAGGAGATTGTCCAGCATTCACTGCCATATAGGAGGATTGATATTACATAGAAGTTCATCACTCTTTTCTTTCTTTCTAACGAAATCTTCCTGTTTCTTAATACTTTGTTTAGCTTTTGGAAGACATGAGGAGATTGTCCAGCATTCACTGCCATATAGGAGGATTGATATTACATAGAAGTTCATCACTCTTTTCTTTGTTTCTAACGAAATCTTCCTGTTCCTTAATACTTTGTTTAGCTTTTGGAAGACATGAGGAGATTGTCCAGCATTCACTGCCATATAGGAGGATTGATATTACATAGAAGTTCATCACTCTTTTCTTTCTTTCTAACGAAATCTTCCTGTTTCTTAATACTTTGTTTAGCTTTTGGAAGACATGAGGAGATTGTCCAGCATTCACTGCCATATAGGAGGATTGATATTACATAGAAGTTCATCACTCTTTTCTTTCTTTCTAACGAAATCTTCCTGTTTCTTAATACTTTGTTTAGCTTTTGGAAGACATGAGGAGATTGTCCAGCATTCACTGCCATATAGGAGGATTGATATTACATAGAAGTTCATCACTCTTTTCTTTGTCTCTAACGAAATCTTCCTGTTCCTTAATACTTTGTTTAGCTTTTGGAAGACATGAGGAGATTGTCCAGCATTCACTGCCATATAGGAGGATTGATATTACATAGAAGTTCATCACTCTTTTCTTTCATTCTAACGAAATCTTCCTGTTTCTTAATACTTTGTTTAGCTTTTGGAAGACATGAGGAGATTGTCCAGCATTCACTGCCATATAGGAGGATTGATATTACATAGAAGTTCATCACTCTTTTCTTTCTTTCTAACGAAATCTTCCTGTTTCTTAATACTTTGTTTAGCTTTTGGAAGACATGAGGAGATTGTCCAGCATTCACTGCCATATAGGAGGATTGATATTACATAGAAGTTCATCACTCTTTTCTTTCATTCTAACGAAATCTTCCTGTTTCTTAATACTTTGTTTAGCTTTTGGAAGACATGAGGAGATTGTCCAGCATTCACTGCCATATAGGAGGATTGATATTACATAGAAGTTCATCACTCTTTTCTTTCTTTCTAACGAAATCTTCCTGTTTCTTAATACTTTGTTTAGCTTTTGGAAGACATGAGGAGATTGTCCAGCATTCACTGCCATATAGGAGGATTGATATTACATAGAAGTTCATCACTCTTTTCTTTGTTTCTAACGAAATCTTCCTGTTCCTTAATACTTTGTTTAGCTTTTGGAAGACATGAGGAGATTGTCCAGCATTCACTGCCATATAGGAGGATTGATATTACATAGAAGTTCATCACTCTTTTCTTTCTTTCTAACGAAATCTTCCTGTTTCTTAATACTTTGTTTAGCTTTTGGAAGACATGAGGAGATTGTCCAGCATTCACTGCCATATAGGAGGATTGATATTACATAGAAGTTCATCACTCTTTTCTTTCTTTCTAACGAAATCTTCCTGTTTCTTAATACTTTGTTTAGCTTTTGGAAGACATGAGGAGATTGTCCAGCATTCACTGCCATATAGGAGGATTGATATTACATAGAAGTTCATCACTCTTTTCTTTGTCTCTAACGAAATCTTCCTGTTCCTTAATACTTTGTTTAGCTTTTGGAAGACATGAGGAGATTGTCCAGCATTCACTGCCATATAGGAGGATTGATATTACATAGAATTTCATCACTTTTTTCTTTCTTTCTAACGAAATCTTCCTGTTTCTTAATACTTTGTTTAGCTTTTGGAAGACATGAGGAGATTGTCCAGCATTCACTGCCATATAGGAGGATTGATATTACATAGAAGTTCATCACTCTTTTCTTTGTTTCTAACGAAATCTTCCTGTTTCTTAATACTTTGTTTAGCTTTTGGAAGACATGAGGAGATTGTCCAGCATTCACTGCCATATAGGAGGATTGATATTACATAGAAGTTCATCACTTTTTTCTTTGTTTTTAACGAAATCTTCCTGTTCCTTAATACTTTGTTTAGCTTTTGGAAGACATGAGGAGATTGTCCAGCATTCACTGCCATATAGGAGGATTGATATTACATAGAAGTTCATCACTCTTTTCTTTGTTTCTAACGAAATCTTCCTGTTTCTTAATACTTTGTTTAGCTTTTGGAAGACATGAGGAGATTGTCCAGCATTCACTGCCATATAGGAGGATTGATATTACATAGAAGTTCATCACTCTTTTCTTTGTTTTTAACGAAATCTTCCTGTTTCTTAATACTTTGTTTAGCTTTTGGAAGACATGAGGAGATTGTCCAACATTCACTGCCATATAGGAGGATTGATATTACATAGAAGTTCATCACTCTTTTCTTTGTTTCTAACGAAATCTTCCTGTTTCATAATACTTTGTTTAGCTTTTGGAAGACATGAGGAGATTGTCCAGCATTCACTGCCATATAGGAGGATTGATATTACATAGAAGTTCATCACTCTTTTCTTTGTTTCTAACGAAATCTTCCTGTTTCTTAATACTTTGTTTAGCTTTTGGAAGACATGAGGAGATTGTCCAACATTCACTGCCATATAGGAGGATTGATATTACATAGAAGTTCATCACTCTTTTCTTTCTTTCTAACGAAATCTTCCTGTTTCTTAATACTTTGTTTAGCTTTTGGAAGACATGAGGAGATTGTCCAGCATTCACTGCCATATAGGAGGATTGATATTACATAGAAGTTCATCACTCTTTTCTTTGTCTCTAACGAAATCTTCCTGTTCCTTAATACTTTGTTTAGCTTTTGGAAGACATGAGGAGATTGTCCAGCATTCACTGCCATATAGGAGGATTGATATTACATAGAAGTTCATCACTCTTTTCTTTGTTTCTAACGAAATCTTCCTGTTTCTTAATACTTTGTTTAGCTTTTGGAAGACATGAGGAGATTGTCCAGCATTCACTGCCATATAGGAGGATTGATATTACATAGAAGTTCATCACTCTTTTCTTTCTTTCTAACGAAATCTTCCTGTTTCTTAATACTTTGTTTAGCTTTTGGAAGACATGAGGAGATTGTCCAGCATTCACTGCCATATAGGAGGATTGATATTACATAGAAGTTCATCACTCTTTTCTTTCTTTCTAACGAAATCTTCCTGTTTCTTAATACTTTGTTTAGCTTTTGGAAGACATGAGGAGATTGTCCAGCATTCACTGCCATATAGGAGGATTGATATTACATAGAAGTTCATCACTCTTTTCTTTGTTTCTAACGAAATCTTCCTGTTTCTTAATACTTTGTTTAGCTTTTGGAAGACATGAGGAGATTGTCCAGCATTCACTGCCATATAGGAGGATTGATATTACATAGAAGTTCATCACTCTTTTCTTTGTTTCTAACGAAATCTTCCTGTTTCTTAATACTTTGTTTAGCTTTTGGAAGACATGAGGAGATTGTCCAGCATTCACTGCCATATAGGAGGATTGATATTACATAGAAGTTCATCACTCTTTTCTTTGTTTCTAACGAAATCTTCCTGTTTCTTAATACTTTGTTTAGCTTTTGGAAGACATGAGGAGATTGTCCAGCATTCACTGCCTTATAGGAGGATTGATATTACATAGAAGTTCATCACTCTTTTCTTTGTTTCTAACGAAATCTTCCTGTTTCTTAATACTTTGTTTAGCTTTTGGAAGACATGAGGAGATTGTCCAGCATTCACTGCCATATAGGAGGATTGATATTACATAGAAGTTCATCACTCTTTTCTTTCTTTCTAACGAAATCTTCCTGTTTCTTAATACTTTGTTTAGCTTTTGGAAGACATGAGGAGATTGTCCAGCATTCACTGCCATATAGGAGGATTGATATTACATAGAAGTTCATCACTCTTTTCTTTGTTTCTAACGAAATCTTCCTGTTTCTTAATACTTTGTTTAGCTTTTGGAAGACATGAGGAGATTGTCCAGCATTCACTGCCATATAGGAGGATTGATATTACATAGAAGTTCATCACTCTTTTCTTTCTTTCTAACGAAATCTTCCTGTTTCTTAATACTTTGTTTAGCTTTTGGAAGACATGAGGAGATTGTCCAGCATTCACTGCCATATAGGAGGATTGATATTACATAGAAGTTCATCACTCTTTTCTTTCATTCTAACGAAATCTTCCTGTTTCTTAATACTTTGTTTAGCTTTTGGAAGACATGAGGAGATTGTCCAGCATTCACTGCCATATAGGAGGATTGATATTACATAGAAGTTCATCACTCTTTTCTTTCTTTCTAACGAAATCTTCCTGTTTCTTAATACTTTGTTTAGCTTTTGGAAGACATGAGGAGATTGTCCAGCATTCACTGCCATATAGGAGGATTGATATTACATAGAAGTTCATCACTCTTTTCTTTCATTCTAACGAAATCTTCCTGTTTCTTAATACTTTGTTTAGCTTTTGGAAGACATGAGGAGATTGTCCAGCATTCACTGCCATATAGGAGGATTGATATTACATAGAAGTTCATCACTCTTTTCTTTCTTTCTAACGAAATCTTCCTGTTTCTTAATACTTTGTTTAGCTTTTGGAAGACATGAGGAGATTGTCCAGCATTCACTGCCATATAGGAGGATTGATATTACATAGAAGTTCATCACTCTTTTCTTTGTTTCTAACGAAATCTTCCTGTTCCTTAATACTTTGTTTAGCTTTTGGAAGACATGAGGAGATTGTCCAGCATTCACTGCCATATAGGAGGATTGATATTACATAGAAGTTCATCACTCTTTTCTTTCTTTCTAACGAAATCTTCCTGTTTCTTAATACTTTGTTTAGCTTTTGGAAGACATGAGGAGATTGTCCAGCATTCACTGCCATATAGGAGGATTGATATTACATAGAAGTTCATCACTCTTTTCTTTCTTTCTAACGAAATCTTCCTGTTTCTTAATACTTTGTTTAGCTTTTGGAAGACATGAGGAGATTGTCCAGCATTCACTGCCATATAGGAGGATTGATATTACATAGAAGTTCATCACTCTTTTCTTTGTCTCTAACGAAATCTTCCTGTTCCTTAATACTTTGTTTAGCTTTTGGAAGACATGAGGAGATTGTCCAGCATTCACTGCCATATAGGAGGATTGATATTACATAGAATTTCATCACTCTTTTCTTTCTTTCTAACGAAATCTTCCTGTTTCTTAATACTTTGTTTAGCTTTTGGAAGACATGAGGAGATTGTCCAGCATTCACTGCCATATAGGAGGATTGATATTACATAGAAGTTCATCACTCTTTTCTTTGTTTCTAACGAAATCTTCCTGTTTCTTAATACTTTGTTTAGCTTTTGGAAGACATGAGGAGATTGTCCAGCATTCACTGCCATATAGGAGGATTGATATTACATAGAAGTTCATCACTTTTTTCTTTGTCTCTAACGAAATCTTCCTGTTCCTTAATACTTTGTTTAGCTTTTGGAAGACATGAGGAGATTGTCCAGCATTCACTGCCATATAGGAGGATTGATATTACATAGAAGTTCATCACTCTTTTCTTTGTTTCTAACGAAATCTTCCTGTTTCATAATACTTTGTTTAGCTTTTGGAAGACATGAGGAGATTGTCCAGCATTCACTGCCATATAGGAGGATTGATATTACATAGAAGTTCATCACTCTTTTCTTTGTTTCTAACGAAATCTTCCTGTTTCTTAATACTTTGTTTAGCTTTTGGAAGACATGAGGAGATTGTCCAACATTCACTGCCATATAGGAGGATTGATATTACATAGAAGTTCATCACTCTTTTCTTTGTTTCTAACGAAATCTTCCTGTTTCATAATACTTTGTTTAGCTTTTGGAAGACATGAGGAGATTGTCCAGCATTCACTGCCATATAGGAGGATTGATATTACATAGAAGTTCATCACTCTTTTCTTTGTTTCTAACGAAATCTTCCTGTTTCTTAATACTTTGTTTAGCTTTTGGAAGACATGAGGAGATTGTCCAGCATTCACTGCCATATAGGAGGATTGATATTACATAGAAGTTCATCACTCTTTTCTTTGTTTCTAACGAAATCTTCCTGTTTCTTAATACTTTGTTTAGCTTTTGGAAGACATGAGGAGATTGTCCAGCATTCACTGCCATATAGGAGGATTGATATTACATAGAAGTTCATCACTCTTTTCTTTGTTTCTAACGAAATCTTCCTGTTTCTTAATACTTTGTTTAGCTTTTGGAAGACATGAGGAGATTGTCCAGCATTCACTGCCATATAGGAGGATTGATATTACATAGAAGTTCATCACTCTTTTCTTTGTTTCTAACGAAATCTTCCTGTTTCTTAATACTTTGTTTAGCTTTTGGAAGACATGAGGAGATTGTCCAGCATTCACTGCCATATAGGAGGATTGATATTACATAGAAGTTCATCACTCTTTTCTTTGTTTCTAACGAAATCTTCCTGTTTCATAATACTTTGTTTAGCTTTTGGAAGACATGAGGAGATTGTCCAGCATTCACTGCCATATAGGAGGATTGATATTACATAGAAGTTCATCACTCTTTTCTTTGTTTCTAACGAAATCTTCCTGTTTCTTAATACTTTGTTTAGCTTTTGGAAGACATGAGGAGATTGTCCAGCATTCACTGCCATATAGGAGGATTGATATTACATAGAAGTTCATCACTCTTTTCTTTCTTTCTAACGAAATCTTCCTGTTTCTTAATACTTTGTTTAGCTTTTGGAAGACATGAGGAGATTGTCCAGCATTCACTGCCATATAGGAGGATTGATATTACATAGAAGTTCATCACTCTTTTCTTTCTTTCTAACGAAATCTTCCTGTTTCTTATTACTTTGTTTAGCTTTTGGAAGACATGAGGAGATTGTCCAGCATTCACTGCCATATAGGAGGATTGATATTACATAGAAGTTCATCACTCTTTTCTTTGTTTCTAACGAAATCTTCCTGTTTCTTAATACTTTGTTTAGCTTTTGGAAGACATGAGGAGATTGTCCAGCATTCACTGCCTTATAGGAGGATTGATATTACACAGAAGTTCATCACTCTTTTCTTTGTTTCTAACGAAATCTTCCTGTTTCTTAATACTTTGTTTAGCTTTTGGAAGACATGAGGAGATTGTCCAGCATTCACTGCCATATAGGAGGATTGATATTACATAGAAGTTCATCACTCTTTTCTTTGTTTCTAACGAAATCTTCCTGTTTCTTAATACTTTGTTTAGCTTTTGGAAGACATGAGGAGATTGTCCAGCATTCACTGCCATATAGGAGGATTGATATTACATAGAAGTTCATCACTCTTTTCTTTGTTTCTAACGAAATCTTCCTGTTTCTTAATACTTTGTTTAGCTTTTGGAAGACATGAGGAGATTGTCCAGCATTCACTGCCATATAGGAGGATTGATATTACTTAGAAGTTCAACACTCTTTTATTTGTTTCTAACGAAATCTTCCTGTTTCTTAATACTTTGTTTAGCTTTTGGAAGACATGAGGAGATTGTCCAGCATTCACTGCCATATAGGAGGATTGATATTACATAGAAGTTCATCACTCTTTTCTTTCTTTCTAACGAAATCTTCCTGTTTCTTAATACTTTGTTTAGCTTTTGGAAGACATGAGGAGATTGTCCAGCATTCACTGCCATATAGGAGGATTGATATTACATAGAAGTTCATCACTCTTTTCTTTGTTTCTAACGAAATCTTCCTGTTTCTTAATACTTTGTTTAGCTTTTGGAAGACATGAGGAGATTGTCCAGCATTCACTGCCATATAGGAGGATTGATATTACATAGAAGTTCAACACTCTTTTCTTTGTTTCTAACGAAATCTTCCTGTTTCTTAATACTTTGTTTAGCTTTTGGAAGACATGAGGAGATTGTCCAGCATTCACTGCCATATAGGTGGATTGATATTACATAGAAGTTCATCACTCTTTTCTTTCTTTCTAACGAAATCTTCCTGTTTCTTAATACTTTGTTTAGCTTTTGGAAGACATGAGGAGATTGTCCAGCATTCACTGCCATATAGGAGGATTGATATTACATAGAAGTTCATCACTCTTTTCTTTGTTTCTAACGAAATCTTCCTGTTTCTTAATACTTTGTTTAGCTTTTGGAAGACATGAGGAGATTTCCCATCATTCACTGCCATATAGGCGGATTGATATTACATAGAAGTTCATCACTCTTTTCTTTCTTTCTAACGAAATCTTCCTGTTTCTTAATAATTCGTTTAGCTTTTGGAAGACATGAGGAGATTGTCCAGCATTCACTGCCATATAGGAGGATTGATATTACATAGAAGTTCATCACTCTTTTCTTTCTTTCTAACGAAATCTTCCTGTTTCTTAATACTTTGTTTAGCTTTTGGAAGACATGAGGAGATTGTCCAGCATTCACTGCCATATAGGAGGATTGATATTACATAGAAGTTCATCACTCTTTTCTTTGTCTCTAACGAAATCTTCCTGTTCCTTAATACTTTGTTTAGCTTTTGGAAGACATGAGGAGATTGTCCAGCATTCACTGCCATATAGGAGGATTGATATTACATAGAAGTTCATCACTCTTTTCTTTCTTTCTAACGAAATCTTCCTGTTTCTTAATACTTTGTTTAGCTTTTGGAAGACATGAGGAGATTGTCCAGCATTCACTGCCATATAGGAGGATTGATATTACATAGAAGTTCATCACTCTTTTCTTTGTTTCTAACGAAATCTTCCTGTTCCTTAATACTTTGTTTAGCTTTTGGAAGACATGAGGAGATTGTCCAGCATTCACTGCCATATAGGAGGATTGATATTACATAGAAGTTCATCACTCTTTTCTTTGTTTCTAACGAAATCTTCCTGTTTCTTAATACTTTGTTTAGCTTTTGGAAGACATGAGGAGATTGTCCAGCATTCACTGCCATATAGGAGGATTGATATTACATAGAAGTTCATCACTCTTTTCTTTGTCTCTAACGAAATCTTCCTGTTCCTTAATACTTTGTTTAGCTTTTGGAAGACATGAGGAGATTGTCCAGCATTCACTGCCATATAGGAGGATTGATATTACATAGAAGTTCATCACTCTTTTCTTTGTTTCTAACGAAATCTTCCTGTTTCTTAATACTTTGTTTAGCTTTTGGAAGACATGAGGAGATTTCCCAGCATTCACTGCCATATAGGCGGATTGATATTACATAGAAGTTCATCACTCTTTTCTTTGTTTCTAACGAAATCTTCCTGTTTCTTAATACTTTGTTTAGCTTTTGGAAGACATGAGGAGATTGTCCAGCATTCACTGCCATATAGGAGGATTGATATTACATAGAAGTTCATCACTCTTTTCTTTGTCTCTAACGAAATCTTCCTGTTCCTTAATACTTTGTTTAGCTTTTGGAAGACATGAGGAGATTGTCCAGCATTCACTGCCATATAGGAGGATTGATATTACATAGAAGTTCATCACTCTTTTCTTTCTTTCTAACGAAATCTTCCTGTTTCTTAATACTTTGTTTAGCTTTTGGAAGACATGAGGAGATTGTCCAGCATTCACTGCCATATAGGAGGATTGATATTACATAGAAGTTCATCACTCTTTTCTTTCTTTCTAACGAAATCTTCCTGTTTCTTAATACTTTGTTTAGCTTTTGGAAGACATGAGGAGATTGTCCAGCATTCACTGCCATATAGGAGGATTGATATTACATAGAAGTTCATCACTCTTTTCTTTGTCTCTAACGAAATCTTCCTGTTCCTTAATACTTTGTTTAGCTTTTGGAAGACATGAGGAGATTGTCCAGCATTCACTGCCATATAGGAGGGTTGATATTACATAGAAGTTCATCACTCTTTTCTTTCTTTCTAACGAAATCTTCCTGTTTCTTAATACTTTGTTTAGCTTTTGGAAGACATGAGGAGATTGTCCAGCATTCACTGCCATATAGGAGGATTGATATTACATAGAAGTTCATCACTCTTTTCTTTGTTTCTAACCAAATCTTCCTGTTCCTTAATACTTTGTTTAGCTTTTGGAAGACATGAGGAGATTGTCCAGCATTCACTGCCATATAGGAGGATTGATATTACATAGAAGTTCATCACTCTTTTCTTTGTTTCTAACGAAATCTTCCTGTTTCTTAATACTTTGTTTAGCTTTTGGAAGACATGAGGAGATTGTCCAGCATTCACTGCCATATAGGAGGATTGATATTACATAGAAGTTCATCACTCTTTTCTTTCTTTCTAACGAAATCTTCCTGTTTCTTAATACTTTGTTTAGCTTTTGGAAGACATGAGGAGATTGTCCAGCATTCACTGCCATATAGGAGGATTGATATTACATAGAAGTTCATCACTCTTTTCTTTGTTTCTAACGAAATCTTCCTGTTTCTTAATACTTTGTTTAGGTTTTGGAAGACATGAGGAGATTGTCCAGAATTCACTGCCATATAGGAGGATTGATATTACATAGAAGTTCATCACTCTTTTCTTTGTTTCTAACGAAATCTTCCTGTTTCTTAATACTTTGTTTAGCTTTTGGAAGACATGAGGAGATTGTCCAGCATTCACTGCCATATAGGAGGATTGATATTACATAGAAGTTCATCACTCTTTTCTTTGTTTCTCACGAAATCTTCGTGTTTCTTAATACTTTGTTTAGGTTTTGGAAGACATGAGGAGATTGTCCAGCATTCACTGCCATATAGGAGGATTGATATTACATAGAAGTTCATCACTCTTTTCTTTCTTTCTAACGAAATCTTCCTGTGTCTTAATACTCTGCTTAGCTTTTCGAATGCATCTTTGGCCATCCCAATATGTCTTTGGATCCCAGTGTCACGCTTTCTGTCCTCTATTAAAACACTTCCCAGATATTTAAATGTCTGTACTTGTTTGATTTTGGTATCTCTGATTTGTAATTTGCATTTTCCGTACATCCTTTCGCTAATAGCCATACATTCTGTCGTCTTACAGTTGATGTTTAGTCCCTTCTTCTCGCTTTCTTTCACTAACTTCTGTAGGAGTTTTTATAGTCTCCTTTCCGTGTCTGCTATCAAGACTTTATCATCTGTATATCTTATGTTGGTAAGATTGTGGCCGCTAATAATGAATCCTGGTAGGACTTCTAGTTCTCTTAGAATCGCGTTACTGCATTGGTTGAATAAGTCCGGTGAGAAGACACATCCTTGTCTTAAACCCCTTTCTGTTTTCACAGATCAACTGAACTCATTTTCTATCCATATGCAGACGGTTTGCAGTTAGTAACAGATTCTTCATTATTCTAATATCCTTCGCAAATATGTCAAGATTGCTGAGCAGTTCCAACAGATCGAACGCCTTTGTGTAATCTATAAAGCACAGGTACACGCACTTCTGGGTTTGTATTGCTCTTTTTTTGTAACATTCTGAACATAAATATCGCGTTCCTTGTTTCAGTGTTTTTCACGAACCCGTACTGTTCTTGTCCTATTTTCGGTTGGATTCTGATGTGCTCTCTATTCAGTGAACTTCGGATGATTAGTGTCGTTATGTGGCTCATTAGGCTGATTGATATACTTTTTCAATGGCACTTGGCTTCTTAGCCAGTGCTATGAAAATAGATCTACTTAGGTCTTCCGGTATATAACCACTGTTGTAGATTTAATTTGATTATGTCTGAAATTTTGTCTATACATTAACCATGTATTCTGTCTTCGTGCAGTTGATATGTAGTCCTTTCTTCTCGCATCCCCTTATTGCCTTCTGTAGGAGTTCTTAATATTGTGTAATCTGCATATCTTATGTTGTTAAGATTGTGGGCGCCAATAATGAATTCTGGTAGGACTTCTCTCAAAATTGCTTCACTATTAAGGTGGAATAAGTCCGGTGAGAAGACCCATCCTTGTCTTAAGCCCCTTTCTATTTTTGTATATTTCTGAATTCATTTACTATTCGGATGCTCGCGGTTTGCTCTCAGTTTAAGTTCTGGATTATTCTAATAACCTTCCCAAATAAACCGGTCCCAACAGGTCTTTGAGACATACTTTATCAAACGTTTTTGCATAATATTGAAAACATATCTATACGGTTTTTGACTTTCGTATTGTTCTTTCAGATATCATTCTGAGCATAAAAATGTCATTCCTTGTTCCAGTGTCTTTAACGAAACCGCAATCTTCCTTGTCCTATTTCTGCTCTGATTCTGCTACGCGCTCTATTTATAAGAATTTTGATGTTAAATTTTGTTATGTGGCTCAGGCTGATTGTCCAATGGAGTTCGCATGCGTTTCTTCAGCAACGGCATGGATACGTTTCTACTTAGGTCTTCCGGTATATCCCCACTGTTGTAAATTTTATCTATTATTTCTGTAATCTTGTCTATGCCGAAATCCTCTGAGGTAGCCAACATCTCTATTATAATTCCGTCTGGTCCTGCCACTTTGTTTCTGTTCAATTTGGCCAGTGCATATTCCACTTAAATCTTTAACGACATCCTTGAAACGTCTCTTGTGTTTTTGTCTGGGGCGTTTAACAAGAGTGATTATTCCATGAAGCAGATATTCAAGAAATCTCTCATCTTCCATTCTCCTGAGATGCTCCGCCCAGCACGGTTGATTGCTAATGAATAGTTTCTCTATGCAGGGCGTTTTGCCCCTTTGCAGAACAACAGTCTGGTGTAAAAAAAAAAAAAATGCCAATTTATGTTTAAATAACTTTTGATGAATCTTAATCGGGGTTTTAACATAATGGCGCTATATCATCTCTGAAGAGTACACATGAGTAAACAGGACATATCTTAGTGTAGAATGAGATGTCCCTCGCTGACCAGAACAATTTTTTTCCAGTTTACTGAAGGCTTTACTGGCTTTTTCGATTTTAAGATCGATTTCGGAATTCAAAGAACCAATTCTTGCGAGAGTAATTCTAAGATAAACAACGTTTTCAACAACCTCGAGCCTCTGATCCTGAACAATGATGTTAGGTTCGACACGCCGTTAACCTGAAAGGAGTGTGTACATAACCTTAGTTTTTTACTGTCGCGCACCAGACAATCTTACTCGTCAGAGTCCATCTTGCACATTTATAAATCTACCATTCGTCCGTGCATTGAATATTGCTGCCATATGTGGTCCGGTTCTGCTGCTATATATCTCGAGATTCTGGACAAAATCCAAAGGGTCTGCAATGTAACCGGTCCTAACCTGGCATCTCGACTTCAGTCATTTTCCCACTAATGTGATATGGCTTCCCTCTATCTTTTCTACAAATATTTTCATGACAATTGTTCTGATGAACTTTCCTCCTTGGTGCCTCTACCGCATGAATTTGAAGTCTACTATTAGATTGTCAGCTAGGTCTCAACGTTTTACTGTTTAACTAGCTAGATGCTAACATATGAGCTATCCTAATAGCTTTTACTATCGCACTTCTCGCTTGTGGAAATCTTGTCTGGTTTCTTGTTTCCATGCCGCCTACAATCTTCAAAATTTTAAATGCAATATCAATCGATATCTTTTTCTTTTATTGTTCTTTCTCCTCACTGAAGTCTTCTCATTGCGTCTTAGTGGCATTATCGCCTTTCTTGGGGTGAATTGGTTAAAAGAGGAATTTTGATCGAACAGTTTTTTTCCCCCTTATTCTTTTTCGATTTACTTTTTTTTGGTAATTATAAAGTTTCTTTTTTAGTTTTTTTTGTTTGTTTTTCGTTTCCCGTTTATTTAACGAGTCCGTTTTACTGCAATTATTTTCAGTTTTTATCATTCTGTCGGAATCGAAATTCTGATAATCCAACCTAAATGATCATCTTAAACAAATTCAATATTTATCTACTAACAAAGCTGGAAGATTACTGTTATTTTTTGTTTTGTTTATAAAACAAACAAAAATCAAGAAAAAGCCCCCAATTTAAACGTTTCCGCCATTTATGTAACAAAATCCATATAATTCCTCAGAATATAAATTCTACAGCATTATCCCCTTAAGTATTGTTAACAATTTACCCGCGTGAACTCGAGAGTTTGGTTCAAAATTACAAGGACATCTAGTTTGATGAAAAACACCTGAAGATGAACAACGGCCGAAACTGATCCGAACAGCAAAGCATACGATAATGATACATCTTCATTTAAAAAATTCCGCCACAATTTATTTCTCATTGTGTATATGTGGCATCGGTCTGTCACGAGAAACTTCGGCTCTTCGCCCAAAGTGTTATGCCTCAGACTGCTTTTACGGTTGTACAGGCCCATCACTATTGCAATGAATGCATGTGAAGACGCTTTCCCCCGATGTCATCGTGTTGTTTCCGTTCCGTCGAGAACGCTTCTCCCCCGGCGGCAAACCTTCGTTTCTTCTTTCCTCGCTCCAACCCTCGGCGTAAATCGCGTCTCCAACACGAGCGATCGCTGGCGACGTCTTCCCACCTCTCGATGTCCATGTCTCTTTTGCGGATGTCCTTGAAAGCGAAGATGAGGTCACCTTCGTATATTTCTCAATTAGAAGTGACAACTTTGTCCCAAAATAACTTTTCTGTTTCGGTCAAGAAACGAAGGCCAAATATTTAAAAGCCCACCAATATTAGTTCCTGTCAGTTTCTGTGGAAGTGAAAAGCTTTTTCTTGGTATTTCCTTGTTTTGGTTCCAATCTGTGGAATGATTGCTAAAAATTGCTCCTCTCCCCAAATTCTGCAGATCCATGATAGGATTTCTTCTCAACCAATAAAATACAGACAATACTCTGTCTTATGCCCACATTGTTTTGTTCTTTCTTGTCTTGAAGTCAGAATGCTATGACCACTTTAATCCCATAAATAACCTATAAATTTAGCATACCGTAAAACTATATGTTATCATATATATATATATATATATATATATATATATATATATATATATATATATATATATTTTAAATAAAAACAGACCACTTTAAGGTTCCATATAATAAATTATTTCACCACAGCCCTTTTAAAGGACAGCGGATCATCAGATTTTATTTCCAAAGGTTGAAACGAAAATTTCAACCGTTTCAACCTTTGGAAATAAAATCTGATGATCCGCTGTCCTTTAAAAGGGCTGTGGTGAAATAATTTATTATATGGAACCTTAAAGTACCTAGTTTTTCGTAAACTATATATATATATATATATATATATATATATATATATATATATATATATATATATATATATATATATATATATATCATAAGCTTGACATTTCATTCTTCATATTACCTTAATTTATTGACATAAGTTCAATATCCGGGTTTAATTTTATAAAACCTCTACCCTTTAAGACTAACACCTTCCCTCCTCCGCAGACATTCGTCTGACTGGAACATTGAAATGGATAAATTCTGTATTATTTTTTCGACGATTTTTATTTTTTATTTCACAGATAAATTTTTAATTTCTGTGACACCCGTCCCTTCTGGTCGCGACACCCGACTTTTTTTCACGACGCCAAATGTGACGTCGGTCCTTTGTGACGGGCTAACCCTGGGACATCGGTTGAAGTCTTGTTGGGTTCTAGTACCAACTTGTCGTACTCGGCTCGCTTCCAACGCCTGGTCACCGAAGCAACTGCTTTGATCTCGATTCAACCTACCCACGTTGTGATTTGATCTTAGGCTGACGAGATCAATCAGACGTCGGGCCGTAGTGCCAGCCAAATCCGGGTCAAGGTGATACTGCACAATAAATGTAGACAAAAAATAAAAGCACAAACAACAACTTCAAGGCGAGCGACTGGTTAGGAATAGTGATTAATTTTATGTCGGTTTGTTGAATTACAGGAGTGCGTCTCCCTCTTTCTCTCCCAGCCCGAAGAAAAAAAAATGTGAATTGTAACACTTTTGCGTTCTTAGCTACTTCTGGATATCTGGTTTGTTTTTCAATAAAGTCGGCTCTGGTGGAAAATATAAGTCAGACTTCTATAATTTGTTCTTGGTTAGAAGTCTAAGTCGGAAACTTGCTTTGGTGGGAAATCTAAAGTCGGACTTCAACAAATTTGTTCTTGGTTAGAAGTCTAAGTCGGAAGGCATGGAATCGTGCGGTCACCTGTGCGAGGCTTTATCTTCCGAGTCCCCTTGTCTCTTGGGCTCGACTGGATCTTTCTGCGAACTGCACTGCTCTTGGACTGTACTTCCAAAAACTAACTTCACTCTACTGCCAAACGCCCGAAGACGTTTGCTTATATGGACGCCGATCAAACCCGGCGTGGGTAGGACGTGGTGTGGCCACCACGTTGATTTCAAATCCCCAATAAGGATTTTCTTTGTTTTCGGTCAGAAATATTTATCATTTTCCATATTTGGAAATCTTCTTCCACTCCCACCCTCTTCTGCTCTCATATGGGTATCTCACCATACTTTAGAGGGCGTCAACAGTTTTCCCACTTCCTCGCAGTAACATCTCATACCTATCCTCTCAATGGGCGGTGGCAGGCCTCACCCTGCGTCACATGATCACCTCTGCCTGGCTATTCGGCCAATAGGCGTCAAATGATAATCTCAATTTTTATCCAACTTCACGGCATATGGAATTCCTCAATCAAGTTTTACGCCAACATTAAGTGGACGGAAATTTTGGCGAAATTGGGTTAATTAAAAAAAATCCAATAACATGGCTTTAGTTATCACAAACGAATTTCAACAGAACACAGATGTCTTGTCCAACCGACATCTCTCCAACTCAGGGCCGGGCCCCGTGTGCGGTCGGCAGATGACCTATTAAATCCTTTCCCGATAATATAAGTTTTGGCTATCATGACACAGTTAATGTTTTATCTGCCCAAAAACTCTGGGATTCATCAACTAATTTTTACGACAATGACCATCAGAATTTTCGCCTTCCCAAATATCCCTCTGTGGGTGGTTTCCTTTTTCCTTATCATCTAAGTTGTTAAGTCTTGTCCCTCTGCGAGAAAGGAAAATGATTATCCTGATTCGCATTTGAAAACAACAAAACAAAAATCTTTACACCGATCCCTTGTTTTGGGAAAATAACAAAACAAAAAGAATATCGCTCAGTATGTCTTTCGTTCTATCTATCGGTTTAAGTTATCGCTCAGTATGTCTTTCGTTCTATCTATCAGTTTAAGTAATCCCCGTAATTAACTTCTGTGGTTAATTAATTGGTTAATTAACCTGCCGTTTCTAAATAGTGTTACATTTCGACACGAACTCAGTCTATACCGGGGTTGAATAAGACTGACGAATTTTATTTTTTCGTCGGTTGAAATAAGCTTATTCCCTATATGAGGTGATTTTGGACTTCACTGTGTATTACTTTTTGCTCTGTAATAAGTACATTGAGCTCTTTTTGTGGACCAGTTTTAACATTTTATATTAGTAGGATCCACTTGGATTATATACCAACGGATTTATTATCTTTATTACATATATATATATATATATATATATATATATATATATATATATATATATATATATATATATAATGTTTATTTCGTATTATTTTCCCCTGTTCTTTTTTCTTCATCCTCGTCTTATTGTTAATTGAGAATTATGTCAATTACACGTAAGCATAACCGCTATATCTACAACTTATAAGATGTTGATTGATTTGACAAACACAATTGTTAGAATAAGGAGACGTTGACCCTTGTTCCATACTGCTCCCTCTCTTCAGTTGACATTCAAAGAAAATAAGAGTTCCTAATCACAAATCAGAATATTGTATTCATTTTTTGTTTTTATTTTTTGCTACCATTAAAATAACAGATCACTGAAATATACATTTGGTGCCGGGACCAGGTGTTTTATAAAAGTAAATTGTGTGACTGAACGGACGTTTTCAGTGGCCTTCCATTATCTAAAGGTTGTTGAATGTTGGTCTCAAACTTTAACTAATCAGAAACAGTATTTGCTGACAACTATCCTCTTCTAATCTTGTCAACAGGACGACTGTCATATATCACTTAAACAAAGCCAGGTTTTAACAGTGGCGCTGCCACCACAGTTTGTATAATGCAAAAATTATTCTTTTTTTTTTATTCATTTATAAAAGTTATTTGTGGATGAATTTTTGAACTGATCTAGTCTTTCTTATCGAATCGCGAAACGAAAATGTCCTGGACGGCCACTTTTCTAGAACTTTCTACATTAATGCTTGTGATCCCTAATTTTCATTAATGACCTTCGTGATGGAATCACTTCTCAACTCGGTATCTATTCTGATGATACAACGATTTACTCCATCTTAATAGTAAGTCTGATCGGTTCGATGTAAGGTCAAATTGGCAGCTTATCTCATAAATAACCTACAATCTGCTTTTTAACTGGAGCAAGGAATGGCTTTTTAATTTTTACGGCTCCAAAAAGAAATTGTTCTCTACCAACCATCTGAGAAACGCCTTTCTGACTTCCATGACCATGGCTGATGCTAACCTCCAGGAGATTGACTCATATAACCTTCTCGGGCTAACATTTTCTGCTAACATTAAGTGGAATGATTATATTGAATCAATTGCTGCCAAGAAAGTTGGTTCACTGTCTCGTGCAAGACAAATTTTCTCGCCCGAATCTATCCTATATATTTATAAGTTTTGAATATGGCTGCCAAATCTAGTTTGATGCTCCTGCTATATATTTAGAGATCCTTGATAAAATCCAAAGAAGTATCTGCAATGCCATTGGCTGTTTCAGCCTCTTTATTATTTCAATAACGCAGCTTCCCTATATGCAATAGAGAGAGTTTGGGAAACATACACACCCGCAAACATATTTTTATTTTATTGTTATCGTCTGTCTTCTTAAAATCCCGGTCTTTTTTGTCCTCTCTTTTTTAAAGCGTTCTCATATTTTTTGCATGGAGTGAAATAAAAATTCACTATAATTTTACAAATTTAAGCGCAGTACTAGATTAATGGCAGGGTCTCATCATGTTACTGCTGAAATGGCTAGATGTAACCGTAAGTTCTATGCTAACAGTTTCTTCACACGCACTTTCTGTTTGGGAAGCTCTCTTCTGGTTTCTTGCTTCCCAGTCAACTTTGACCTTCAGAAATTTAAACGTAATGTCAATCGTTATCCGCTGTCTTCTTAGTTCCTGTTCATTTGCTGTTCTCACGCCTTAATAATGTTTTTCTTTTTCGTATATTTTTCACATACACTGTCAGATAGATAGATAGATAGATAGATAGATAGATAGATAGATAGATAGATAATGAAGAATGTGAGATAGATAGATAGATAGATAAATTTCAACAGAATTAGATAGATAGATAGATAGATAGATATGAACAGACTGAGATAGATAGATAGATAGATAGATATGAACAGACTGAGATAGATAGATAGATAGATAGATAGATAGATAGATAGATAGATAGATAGATATGAACAGACTGAGATAGATAGATAGATAGATAGATAGATAGATAGATAGATAGATAGATATGAACAGACTGAGATAGATAGATAGATATGAACGGACTGAGATAGATAGATAGATAGATAGATAGATAGATAGATAGATAGATAGATAGATATGAACAGACTGAGATAGATAGATAGATAGATATGAACAGACTGAGATAGATAGATAGATAGATAGATAGATAGATAGATATGAACAGACTGAGATAGATAGATAGATAGATAGATAGATAGATAGATAGATAGATATGAACAGACTGCGATAGATAGATAGATAGATAGATAGATAGATAGTGTCATATAGGAAGAAAATGAGTAATTACCAACACCGATGTTCGAGTATGACACTGTGAACTAATGAATATATGTTTTCTGCCAGGTGTATGAATAGCGGTGTCAGTCTACTGACTGCAGTGACTATTGAGTGGAACTATCCAGTCGAATTAGTGTGAATTATTGTGCGTCGATGATTTGGGTTATGATTAAGGATTTACCGGACGTTAAGCCGAGCCGCGCTACTAACAAGGTATTCACTGAAATGGTTAATTATCTTTGGTTGACTTTTACTTCTTTGTTCTTGTTAAGTATTTATTTGCGGATGTAATTAAATACCGTTTTATTTTAACATTGAAGTCTTGACTTATACTTAATTATTAACAGCCACCGTACGTCACAAAACTAACCCATTGCGTCATAGTGGCTTTATTGCCTTGTTTGGGATGAAATGATTAAAAGAAAAACATAACAAAATAAAATAATCTGTAAATCTTTCAATGTACATTTGTAATAAACTTTATTAAATTTATTAAATATAAGAACATATAAAACAACAATATAAATCGTTTCGGTTTTAAACAAAATTAAAGCGCCTTTATTTCTCTCGAAATGAATCGATTCCATTGATTATTTTAAAATTAAAGATGATTTGGTTGCCGTAAAATAGGGAGAGCGTTTGATTTCCGTTTTCGTTAATCGTCCATAGTAGAAGTTTTAAAAATACGGAGAAAAAAAAACTATTTCATGAACGTGAAAAAGAATTTATTACATGAGACATAAATGCGAAAAAAACAAATTATTACGTGAAGCATGAAACAAAAACGTGTATTTACCACCTGATACAAGACACAGATACTTTTTTTTATCATTTCTATCTTGATCTCTGACAAAACTTTAATAAAGTGAAACATGTTAGATTAAGACCTGTTTCCTACTTGTTCTTTAGCCTATCACACACATATATATATATATGTATATATATATATATATATATATATATATATATATATATATATATATATATATGTGGGTGTGTGTGGGGAGTGTAAGTGTGTAAGTGTTTTGAACAATAGTTTTAAACAAATTAAATCTTCAAACAAACTTGGTTGTATATTAATATTCTTTCGTTTTTATTATTTCATTTAGATTCCTCGACTAGTTTTGGCCAACATGACCATCATCAGGGGAAAAAGAAATCTGCTTGTTAGTAGCAGTGAACTACAGAAATGAATGTCTTGGTGGAGAAAATGAACTCTTGTCTATAGTTTTCATTTGCTTTTTAATTTTTTATCATGAATTTTGCTCAGTCCTTGCCTTGGTGAAACAGTCTCTTTTAAGTTGTTATTTAAGATAAGAGCAGGATGGATTCATGCTGCTCTGAATTCCCTTGCTCAGTTTGACAGTTTTATTGGTTCCTGGAAAGGGGATGTGTCTCTGTTAAGTGTGTGTGTGTTATTTAGTTCTTAGGGAGTGAGCCTACTATATATATATATATATATATATATATATATATATATATATATATATCTTTTTTATCATTTCTATCTTGATCTCTGACGAAGCTTTAATAAAGTGGAACATGTTAGATTAAGATCTGTTTCCGACTTGTTCTTTATCCTATCATTTTGTCGAATTCCTATCTATACTCGATCTATACTTGAATTTACTACATGAAGCAATAAAGAGAAAAATCCGAAATTACCACATGTCTGTTATATCATCTATATGCATATCTCGGTTACATGATGTGAAAATATACGTGATACAAAAACAGAAAGGTGAAGTTGTTACTATATGATACAAATAACAAAAACGTGAAGCAGTTACCTCGTGATACAAGAGACACAACCGTGAAGTTGCCGCGTGATACGAGCGAGAGAGGAAGGCTAAGAATTTACTACATGATCCAAGAGATATAATTGTGAAGTTACCACATGATACAAAAAACAGAAACGTGAAGATGTTAGTATATGATACAAGAGACAATAACGTGAAGGTACCATATGATGCAAGAGACGAAAACGTGAAGGTACCATATGATACAAGAAACAGTTACTTGAAGATTCTACCACATGATACAAGAAGCAAAACTTGTAAATGTTGCCACATGATACAAGAGAAAAGTGAAGTTACCAGAAACAGAAACGTGAAACTTACAAGACACAAAAATGAGAAGTGTCTACTTAATAAAAGAGACAGAAACGTGAAGTTATCATATGATACAAGAAACTGATACATGACAATTTTTACCACATGAAGCTGTTACTTCATGATACAAACAACAGAAAATACAAGAGACAAAAATGTGAAGTTTATCCATGATACAGACAACAGAAAAGTTAATAAGCTACCACATGATACAAGAAAATGAAACGTGGAAATATTACCACATGATACATGAGATATAACTTTTGAAATAAATGTTACTTCACGGGGCATATATTAGAAGAAGAAACATTTGCTTCGTGAGACGTAAATATGAAAAGAATGGTTGTTGCCACATGAGTTATGAGACAAAACGTCGAGACATTGACGTGATGCAAGAGGCAGAAACAAGAAGTAGGCACATGAGACTTGAGAATAAAGAAACGTTTTTTGTGGGGGACAAATAACCATCTGAAATAGGAGGAGTTAGATAGAGGGGGATAAATATCAAATGCAAATAATAATAATAATAATAATAATAATAATAATAATAATGATAATAATAATAATAATAATGATAATAATAATGATAATAATAATAATAATAATGATAATGATAATAATAATAATAATAATAATAATGATAATAATAATAATAATGATAATAATAATAATAATAATAATAATAATAATGATAATAATAATAATGATAATAATAATAATAATAATGATAATAATAATAATAATAATGATAATAATAATAATAATGATAATGATAATAATAATAATAATAATAATAATGATAATAATAATAATAATAATAATAATAATAATAATAATGATAATGATAATAATAATAATAATAATAATAATGATAATAATAATAATAATGATAATAATAATGATAATAATAATAATAATAATAATAATAATAATGATAATAATAATAATAATAATAATAATAATAATAATAATAATAATAATCGTTACATAAGTAATTCTGAAATATTGATTAAAACGTTTGAAGCAGTCGAATTCAAAAGTAACATTTATGGGAGATACGCACTCACGCGTACAGGTAAAAAGTATGGAAAGATTTAAAATATTGTGTTTTAACGGATATAATGGCGTCGAAACACCTCCACATTTCTCCAAAAGAATTGCCTAAAAGAAAATTCGTTTTTCTTTTTTTTAAATGTAAAAGCGTAAAAAAAGTAACACTGAAAAAGCCAACGCTATTAAAAAAAGTAATGCTGTGAAAAAGTAACACTGAAAAACAAAACGCTATTGAAAAGTAAAGCTGTGAAAAAAGTAACACTTAAAAAAGCAACACTGAATAGAGCGACGCTATTAAAAAAGTAACGCTGTAAAAAAAGTAACACTGTGAAAAAAGTAACACTGAAATAAGCAACGCTATTAAAAAAGTAATACTGTAAGAAAGTAACACTGAAAAAAGTAACACTGATTAATATTGTCTCTCAAAGTGACGTTTCGTTGTCTAAAGATCCTGAAATTCCTAAAAGAATTCTTTTAATTCATGTCTGTCATCTAAGCGGGTCATCGTTGTTGTCATTTGCCATTACATTTAACAGCTAAAGAAAAAAACTCACCTTGTTATATATCTTTGTAATAGTAAATTTAAAAACAAATAATTTCCAAAAATTATTAAAAAATTACTGTTGTTTACCTCTTGAGAAGAAAACCGTAGATATTGATTCGTACAAGTTCCAACGTGAAACCTACTTTCATCAAATAGATAATTTCAAACTTGCCCCGTCAGGCTGGTCTTCGTGGCTGAATTGGCAAAGTCACATTTTGGCTTAAAAACGGTTTACTAAGTTTCTTAATATCGAGCTGAAACAATTTTTATCGCCTGAATCTATCTTACATATTTATAAGTCTACCATTCTCCTATGTGTTGATTATTGTGGCCGCATATGGTCCGGTACTCTCGTTATATATTTAAAGATTCTTGATAAAATCTCCAAAAGAATCTGCAATGTCATTGGTCATGACCTAGCATCTTCATTCCTTTTTTCACTGCCGTAATGTAGCTTCCCTGTGCCATTTCTATAAATACTTACATCGTTATTGTTCTAACTCCATTCAGTAATTCTACCAGGTTTTACAATTATTAATGCAAAATGCAATTCACTCCCGGGGCGGGGGGGTGTCTCTCCAGGCAATGAAAATAGCTAAAATCAAAAGGGGAAGTGACGTGAGTACTGGAGCAATGTTTCTCTCTTGCTCTTGTATGCGTGGGATTTTTGTGTAACATTCGGTTTGAAGAATATGTGATGATATCGGTCCTGACCTGGCATCAGTCACTTTGCCTCCGCTCTAAACATAGCTTCACTGTGTCTTTTCTATAAACCTTTTCATCGTAATTGTTTTATCTTTCTTCTTTGGTACCTGAACTCTGTCATCTAAGCTCGCAGATACTGATTGGTACAAGTCCCAACGCGAAACATGCTTTCGTCAAATAGATAATTCCAAACTTGCCCCATCAGGCTGGTCTCCGTGGCCGAACAGGTAAAGGCACATTTTGGCTTTAAAAGTATTCACTAAGTTTCGTAATATCGAGCTGAAACAATTTGTCTCGCCTGAATCTATCTTACATATTTATAAGTCTACTATTCTCCCATGTGTTGAATATTGCCGCCGGTACTCTCGTTATATATTTAGAGATTCTTGATAAAATCCCCAAAGAATCTGAAATGTTATTGGTCATGATCTGGCATCTCGGCTTCATTCCTTTTAACTGCCATAATGTAGCTTCCTTGTGCCTTTTCTATAAATACTTACATCGTAATTGTTCTAACTCCATTCAGTAATTCTACCAGATTTTACAATTATTGATGCCACTCACCACCTCCCGGGGGGATATTACTCCAGGCAATGTAAATAGCTAAAATCAAAAGGGGAAGTGCCGTGAGGACTCAATCAATGCTTCTCCCTTGCTCTTGTATACGTGTGACTTCACTTTAATTACCACTTTGTGTTACATTCGGTTTGAAGAATCTGTGATCATATCGGTCCTGACCTGGCATTTCGGCATCAGTCACTTTTCCTCCTCTGCAAACGTAGCATAACTGTGTCTTTTCTATAAATATTTTCATCGTAATTGTTTTGATTATCTTTCCTCTTTGGAACCTTGACTGTGTCATCTAAGCCGGTCATCGTTCTTATCACTTGCCATTAATTTTAACAGCTAAAGAAAAAAAAAAACTCACCTTGTTATATATCTTTATAATAGTAAACTATTCATCCATTCTTCCATGTTTTGAATATAGCCACCGCATATGGTCTTTGATAAAATCCAAAGACGAATCTGCAATGTTATTGGTCATGACCTGGCATCTCGCCTTCATTTCTTTCCACCGCCGTAACGTAGCTTCCCTATGGCTTTTCTATAAATACTTTCATCGTAATCATTCTGATGAACTTTGCTCTATGGTACCTAGGCATTCTTAATTTAAACGCAGTACTAGATCGGCTGTTAGGTCTCAACATTTTGCAGTTGAATTGGCTAGATTCAACAGTAAATTCTATGCTGTCAGATTCTTTTCTCGCACTTTTCGCTTGTAGAACTCTCTTCCGGTCTCTTGCTTTCCATTCAAGTTTGACCTTCAAGAATGTATATGCAATGTCAATCGTTATCTACTGTCGTCTTGAATCCTCTTCTTTTATTGTTCTCGCTCCTTAAGTTTTCTTTTTCTTTCACATTAAGCACCTTCTTTTGTCTTAGTGGCTTTACTTCCTTTGCTTGGGGGTGAAATGATTAAAAATAAATTCATTCCAAGCTACTTTATTATATTTTGTTTATTCAGTCGAGTTATAGCTCTAACATTCATGCGACTACCACGCCAACCATCATGTTCCTGCATCAGAGTCAGAATGTCATTAGGATGGCATTTTGTGCCATAACATAGTTGATCAATGTAGATGGCTGCTGGGCGACCAATCCGTCTTGCTCCATGGTTAGGTCTCCAGAACAGTAGATCACGCCAGTGTCCTGCAAGCTGCATTCTGTGATCGAAATGGACCTATCCCTTATAGAAATATGAGGGATAGTTCCATACGGCTGTGATTTAGTTGGGTGTTGTCTCCAAGAGATGTTAAATATAGCCCTCAACATCCGAGTGTAGGCTCCATCAAGCTTAGACTCTAGGGTTTAAGATTGTAGAAATATCACAGGTGGGTCCATACAGCTGTGATTTAGTTGCATGCTGTGTATAGCTCTCAGCATCGAAGTATTGGTTCCATCAAGCTGAGTCTCTAGTGTCTTAGTTAATGCTGAAGCAGTGGCACCATACATTAACACCGCCTCTACAGTGGCTCAAAAGAATCTCCGCTTGAGGTTTTTCTGGTAGATCAGATTTCCAGATTATATCCATTTTTTTCGAGATGGCCGCTGTTAAGAAGAAACTGCCGCTGTTAAGAAGAAAAAAGAATGTCTGAAAACTTTTGCGATAACAATCGTAATGGTTTTACGCTGTGAACGAAATTCAGTTAACAGAATGAAGTCAGGTGCGTCATTCATTTATAAAAATATTAAAGCACCTTCCTTTTATTAATCAATGTTTAGAAGGCACAATGTGGATTTATTTTCGGGCTTTAATTTAGCAGCCGTTTCGACGTTATATTTAATAATCGTTTCTGATCAGGGAGCATAAAGATGTTTAATAAACACCCATCCAAGCGATGATATTTTTTCAGCAACTTTCTCCATCGTCATCATTCTGTCCCCGTATATATATATATATACCCAAGTTTAGGATTGGTATATACGGAGTGAAATCCAATAACCAACAATTAATATTCTTTAAAGAGTGCTCAATACAGAGTAGAGCAGATATAATTATTTATTTGAATATTACAACATAAATATGTTATAAAATCACGACAAAAGTAGCCATTTTGTTTCAACACTTCTTGTGTCTTGTCAAGTGACGATATAGAATATAGAATAAATGGTTTTAAAAGTTTCAAATTAATCAACGATCCTTAGCTAGGAGTAAACGCTGTTACATAAGCTAGAGTAGCCAATCAAGATACAAGTATAGGGTGATTCGAAAAATTTGACAACTAAGCAAGGTTATCATAGATATTAAAAGATTTATAAAATTTGAAATTAAAAGTAAAAAATTAAAATTACCTATTTAGAAATCTAAATCAAATCTCTATTAAGTTTTAAATTGTAGAATTACCAAGGAGAAAAAATATAAAAATAAAAATAAAAGATATATATGCTATCTAATTTGTATTTTCATTGAAATTATGTTGAAAGGGATGTTCAGAATCCCAGACAGAAATGTATACACTTTAGTTTCATTTCAACATGTTAGTCGCCTAGTTGTCAAATTTTTCGAATCACCCTATACTTATATCTTGATTGGCTACTCTAGCTTATGTAACAGCGTTTACTCCTAGCTAAGGATCGTTGATTAATTTGAAACTTTTAAAACCATTTATTCTATATTCTATATCATCACTTGACAAGACACAAGAAGTGTTGAAACAAAATGGCTACTTTTGTCGTGATTTTATAACATATTTATGTTGTAATATTCAAATAAATAATTATATATATATATATATGTATATATATATATATATATATATATATATATATATATATATATTGAATAATTTTACTCTTTCGTAATACAAGATACCTTTGTGTAATTTTGGTAAATATATCTTGTTTTGCTCACCAGCAGTGTCCCGCAAAACACATATGAGTGATTTAGTTGGATGTTGTCTCCAAGAGATGTTAAGTATAGCTCTCACCATCCGAGCGTAGGTTCCATCAAGATTAGACTCTAGGGTTTAAGATTGTAGAAATATCAGAGATGGGTCCATAAAGTTGTGATTTAGTTGAATTTTATCTCCAAAGATGTAAAGTATAGCTCTCAGCATTCAAGTATAGGTTCCATCAAGCTTAGACTCAAAGGTTTAAGAATGTAGAAATATCGGGACGGGTCCATAGAGCTGTAATTTGGTTGGATATTGTCTCCAAGAGATGTTAAGTATAGCTCTCAACATCGGGTTGTAGGTTTCATCAAGTTTAGACTCTAGGGTTTAAGATTGTAGAAATATCAGAGATGGGTCCATAGAGCTGTGATTTAGTTGGATATTGTCTCCAATAGATGTTAAGTATAGCTCTCACCATCCGAGGGTAGGTTCCATCAAGCTGAGACTCTAGCGTCTTAATTAATGTCCAGGCAGTGGTCCTGTATATTAACAACGCCTCTACAGTGGCTCAAAAGAATCTCCGTTTGAGGTTGTCTGGTAGATCAAATTTCCAGATTACATCCATTTTATTCAAGGCAGCCCAGGCTTTAGCTATACGAATTTTCAAATCCTTTACAGTAGAATTTATCCTAGGTATGTAAATGATATAACAGATTTTTTTTGATTCATCTGAACCAGTTTATATTGAGCCTTGCTGACTGAAGACTATGAATTCAGTTTTAGAGATGATGTGGGAGTACTGTGACATTGGTTATTAGTCTCTGCAGTGATAGCTAGGTCATCTGCATAGTTGATATCTGTCAGCTTTTTTGCAGGATATCGCTTTGAGAGTCTTGGTGATGAAGTAAAACCTAGATGGTAATGTGTGTTGAGAGAAGTTCTCAATACGTATTCAAGGATGATAACAAACAGAAAAGCTTCAATGGTGTCACCTGGCACCCTGAGGGAATAACTGCCATAATGATGCTATACAAAAACACCAGATCACTAGAAATTAATGTAAACATATACGGCGGCGTGTCTGACGTTCGGGGAAAATAAATGGAAATTGAAGCACCATGGTTAAATTCAGACTTCTGCAGAACAGGTCTCGGACCAAAAAAGAAATGGGTACGACATGTAATCAAGCCGGAAGTTTATTCTGGTTTAATACCGGTCTGTCTTACTGACTGACGATCGTAGAATGACGGGTGCGATAAAAATCAAGACAAATAAGATGAAAATAAAACTACCCAATAGAGAAATAAGATGAAAGAAATCCTTGTCAAAAATGAATAATAATTGACAAGGCTTCATCCAAGAAATTCAGACAACTTAAGACTATTACTACTTGGTGGAAAAGCAAGAGAAATAAGATGAAATAAATCCTTGTCAAAAATAAATAATAATTGACAAGGGTTCATCTAAGAAATTCAGACAACTTAAGACTATTACTACTTGGTGGAAAAGCCAGAGAAATAAGATGAAAGAAATACTAGTGAAAAATGAATAATAATTGACAAGGCTTCATCTAAGAAGTTCAGACAACTTAAGACTATTACTACTTGGTGGAAAAGCAAGAGAAATAAGATGAAAGAAATACTAATCAAAAATGAATAATAATTGACAAGGCTTCATCTAAGAAATTCAGACAACTTAAAACTATTACTACTTGGTGGAAAAGCAAGATAAATAAAATGAAAGAAATACTAGTCAAAAACAAATTATAATTACCAATGCTTCATCTAAGAAATTCTAACAACTTAAAAATATTACTGTTATGTTTTGCATATCTCTCTGTGTAATAGCAATCGTAGTACAGTTCTCCGTGTCCTAAATAGAAAATGGGTTTGCTAGGCCATCCCTATGTTCACCAGTTGTTCTCTATTTATACTTGTCTATCTAATTTGCATACGATACTATAATAAACCTGGTGCAAATAAGGGATGAATCTTTGAATGCCACCGGAAGTTTTTTTCCCTTATACACGCTGTCTGTTCACTGCCGTAGATCGATAGTCTGAATATACACTGAATTTTTTTTCAAGATAAATCACTTAAACTTACTTTATGCTTATAAAATCTTCGCTTGAAAACAAAATAAACAGAAAGACTTTTAATTGTATTTCATTTTTGAGATGCGTAATTGTCAATAGGCATGAATTATTTTGAGCCGATTGTTTCTCTCTTGGTTCCTATCGATGTCATTATCGGCCCAGCGACAAAATAGAGAAAATAGCACATTAAATCACATACATTCCATATCAGCTAAAATAATGGACATCTGATGATGGGAAGATGGTACTTGGTCTAAACGTCGTACCTATAATACCATCATAATGTAATTCTTCTTGTTCTTTCGTCCCTTATTTTGTTAGGATGTACGTTACGCCCTGCCACTGCCACAGATAAATAATGGCCCGTTTATTTTTCATTATATCATGATAGACTGACGAAAAGTTATAATAGAGGTACATTTTGCCTTGACGTAAAATAAAAAAGTGATGGTTCAGAAGACGATAAAGCTTTCATATGTTTAAAGGCTTTTTCAGCAAAATGGAGAATCTTGTCAATTTTTAATCATTTCATTTGTACCCTCTTACATCTTAAATAATGACCTGCGTTAAAATTATCGTTGTTATTACACTGTTTTGTAAAAGTTGTTAATATTAAATATTTAACGTGGCAACATGGGAACTCTATAGCTGTGGAATTAGAAAGGAGCTTATTCAATCATTAACTTAAGAATTAAGATTCATCAGAAAATTCAAACATAAAATCTGTGAAATTTTCACGTGTATTTTTAGTTTATAACAGTGTTTCTGCACTAGTAGAGTACCATACATACTAGCGTATCATGCGACTTTTGAAGACCTAATTTTGAAGCTAATTTTAAGGGGGTCGCATGATACACGAGATATACAATTACCGTATGTACCGCTGGTCCTGGCTACGCTGTTGACCAAACTATATATCCATTTACTGTAATCAAATTAGCTTCAAAATTAGGTTTTCAAAGGTCGCATGATACGCGAGCATATACGGTAGATAGATAATAAACAGACTGTAATAGATAGATAGATACATACATACATACATACATACATACATACTCGCGTATCATGCGACTTTTGAAGACCTAATTTTGAAGCTAGTTTTAAGGCGGGTGCATCATACACGAGATATACAATTACCGTATGTATTGCTGGCCCTGGCTACGCCGTTGACCAAATTATATATCCATTTACTGTAGTCAAAAAGTACAGTTGTATTTAAAATAAACATGATTTGATAAAACTGATGTTTTACTGTATCCAATAATAATGCGTGTAAAATTCACTTATTAGTATCGTATTATAAAATACAAACATAGCGAATATGCATCTTTTCCATTGTTTAAACGTTTATAAGATGTTTAGCTGTTTCTCTGTTCCGTTGTTTATAGCTGTACGTAAGCAACGAAGCTGGCGTTACTAACGATCTAGGTATGTTTAATAATTCGCCGAAAAAAAAAAAAACAGCATAGTATGATGAAAAAAGGCCCAAAACTTAATAAAAACAAAGTTTTATTGTGAAAAAATGTTGTAATTAATAAGAGGAAAGACCAAAATATTTTTTTATTCTTTTCTAGCACGTTCGAAATTTTGGCTAAAAATCTTATTTTTTTAGGTCAAAGGTTGCGTAATATTTAGCATTAGTTTTTTTTTTCAGCTGAAAAACACATTAATTTGGAAATTCTTGCAAAAATCAAATAATTATCGGATTTTAATGAAACTTTCAGAACTTATTAAAAAATGAATGAAATTATTTAGAAATGTTTGCTTTTTAGAAATTCATGGTAATTTTTTTTTACATCTGTTAGACCCCCCCACTTACTTAATTTTATGAAAACTTGAAAATCCCAGACTGTAAGTGTGTATATATTTTTTTTTATTAAAAGCAAAAGACTTTGAAGAATATAAATCATCGATTTTTTTTTTGTAAATCGATTAGCTGTTCTAACCAAAATTTACCCCTGAACTGTAAAATCCAAAACCCAATAAAATTAAAACATTATTTAATTAAAAAAAAAGCTTTAATGGCTTTTCTGGATAACATATTAAGGACATTTTTATCTGAAGCTAAAATGTTTTTTCGATGAAAAATGAATTTTTACAAGAATTGTTTTTGTTTTTTTTTTAATTTTAAATGCAAAATGTGATAAAGGTTTTAAATATTTTAAAATTAAATTTGAAGCCGTGTGCATCATAAAATGCTCTTATTAAAACGTCTACTTCTTACAGATCTTAAATTTGAAAGCTTATTACAATCTGCGAAAGTGCATTTTTACAATATTTTTAATATACGAAAAAATGTATAAAATTATACTCTCGGCGAAACTACAGAAGCACGATTGTGAAATAATGTCATGTGAGCTTGAGTTGTTTCTCCTGATAGAGTATCAAATTTTCTGACTAACTGACAATCATCGTCGCATTTTCAAAATTTTTAATTTTTTTTTAACATATTTCACTAAATATTTTCTTTTCATTTTTTAAATATAAGTTTTTCTTTTTCAGTGGAAGATATACTGCAATTATTAATTTTTCTTTTTTAGATTCAGTTTTAGCCTCGGAAAGAGTACCGGCGTTGGACTTATCTTCGTTAAAAAATTCCTAAAAGAATTCAATAAATACTAGACCTTTGAAAGTATTTAATTGTTAAGAATTACTTTATAGTTAAATAATCGGGTTCACTTAGAAAATTAAAAATTCTGTCACTTCTGCCCTTCCGTCCGATAAATTGCCCTAACGTTAGTTGTCGATACATTGGCGTAAACGTCAATTCACACCTCCAAAACCAATCACCACGGTTAGATATATTTTTCTTATTTCCAACTAAATTTTTTCTACTAAAAAATTAAGTATCGTTTTTTTTCAAATTACATTAGGTGATATGATTGATTGTACGTCAATTTTGATGACTAAAAAAAAAACAAGATTTTTGCCTAAAATTTTTTTTTTAATTATTCAAAAAAATACTTTGGTCTTTCCTTTTAATAACAGCATAAACATTTAGACAATAAAAAATTGTTTAATCAAGTTTGAGTCTTTTTTACATCAGGGTATGCTCTTTTTTCCCGAAGTTTCGAACATATGTACAACATTCTCCTTTACTTCTTTAACGAGAAGATAGGATAAAAGAGATAGAGGTCAAGAGGTTAGTCTATTGTAATTTGGTCTCTCAAAAATGGAACTCGCGTGATACACGAGATATAGGATAAAATCATTTTTTATAAGTGAAAATTTGCGGGTCACACGATAACTAAAACTCTGGGGTGCAATTTAAGTTTTAATAACTAAAAAAATAGGCCATGAAATTTGAAAATAGGAAAATAATAAAGAATTCTTCTGAAATAGGCATTTATTTTTGAGACATTACATTTTATATTTAAGTAGGCCTGTGTAAAACCGGCGTTTTGTTGTGCTTTGAATATTACGCCTTATATGTGATAAAATGTTAGGGCTTATATGTCAATATTAACGGTAGAGTTTTCATTTAAAAGGATTTATGAAGAATCTACTATCTTTTTAGAAATGCCGATAACGACTTAATTTATTTTTACTGGTGTTAATCCAATGAAAGACCCAAGAGCCACTCAAGGTAGAGGGTGGCTATGTGGATTTGTATTAGTGTAAGAAAGGACAACACCTAAGTGTATAGTAGACTTTAGAAGGAGCCGGAAACCCAGTCCTAAACAGGAAACAAGGGATATACCTCTACTCCTGTTCAAAAGACCAGGGAGGAGTGTGAACTGGACGATAAGCGAACCTATCTACTTCCGTTCAGGAAAAAAAATATTAAATAGAATTTCAGGGGTTAGGCGGAGTTGTCAAAAGTATAGAGTTGAAGTAGACTTTAGAAGGAACCGGAAACCCAATGCTAAACAGGAAACAAGGGATAAACCTCTACTCCTATTCAAAAAACCTATCTAATCCTACTGAAGGAAGAAAATAAATAAATGACATTTCAGAGTTTAGGCGGAGACGTTAGAAGTATAGAGTTGAAGTAGACTTTAGAAGGAACCGGAAACCCAATCCTAAACAGGAAACAAGGGATAAACCTCTACTCCTATTCAAAAAACCTATCTACTCCTACTGGATGAAGAAAATAAATAAATAACATTTCAGAGTTTAAGCGGAGACGTTAGAAGTATAGAGTTGAAGTAGACTTTAGAAGGAACCGGAAACCCAATCCTAAACAGGAAACAAGGGATAAACCTCTACTCCTATTCAAAAAACCTATCTACTCCAACTGAAGGAAGAAAATAAATAAATAACATTTCAGAGTTTAGGCGGAGACGTTAGAAGTATAGAGTTGAAGTAGACTTTAGAAGGAACCAGAAACCCAATCCTAAACAGGAAACAAGGGATAAACCTCTACTCCTATTCAAAAAACCTATCTACTCCTATTCAAAAACCAGTGAGATTGAAACGGTAGGGACATAGTGACGAAAGAATGCTTAGTTAATTAATCTTAATAATAATTAGTAAATAAAATTTCTGAGTTCAGACGGAAACATTAGAAGTATAGATTGAAATGACTGATTTAAATCACTTGAGGACGGCAAATTGGAAAGGATTATCAATTCCTTAAAGCTTTAAGGAATTTATTATCCAATTTAAATTATCATATGCTAAATGTCTTCTTTTTTTTAAAATAAAGTCCCTTTTTAATATAAAAATAATTCATAAATTACCCTTCTCTTAGTTTATGGGGCGCACCTGGCTATCTGTCAGGGTGCATTATTGTGCCCGGTCACAACGGTTGAGAAACGCTGAACTATATTAAAGATGCGAACAATGAATTCAAATAATTGAAATATATAAATAAAAACGCCTAACTACTCAGAATTTTTTGTAATGTCATATTCATATGTCATGATATATACGTATTTATACAAGATTTCTATTCGGGTATGTAAACTGGTAAACTGTCATGGGCAAGCCATACCAAGTTAACGATTTTTTGGAAATTACAATAGATGTATATCTTTTTTCTTTTTTCTTATATTCTTATATTCTTATTCATTTATTTATTTTGTTTTTAGTGTCTGCAATTAGCAAATAAAAGTTATTAGCCAATCATAATTGGCACTACTTAAGTATAGTGGTCCACTCGTAAAATATAGGGAAAGTTATTTTTTAAGTGGGGGAGGAATAATATTTAGTAGATTAGAATTCATCGGCCTTTCACAAACCATTACATTTAACACAATCGAAAAACATTTTCTTTTGCTCGATTTAAAAGGGTCGGTACTGTTTCTAACCTTTCTGCATTATTTACAAACATTGTCTGACAAATGCAGTAGCCTCGTTCTCGATTTTATTTATGATTGTTTTTACTGTTGCCATAGCAGGATATGACAACACAAAAATGAATTTCAAATATACTGTTGTTTGGGGGTCAGAGTTACTTGCAGCAGAAGAACAAACCTTTTGGTTAATAAAATTATTGCCAAAAGGTTAAAGGTTAGTATCGACAGAGTGTAAAATCAATCCTTGATTTATTACAAAGTTATCTGGACCGCTGCAAGGCTTTTCGTGTTCCTTCCTCAGGAATCTCCGATACGCCTCCCCACCACTCTAGTACATCTCAATTGTCATAAGGTCTTATTCATATAAAATACAAATTTTTATTGTGACCTAATCAGGCTTACCCCTCCCCCCTTCAGTTGGTTCTGGGCTTGTACGCACCGGCCCTGTTTAACTGTCCTGCGTGCAAAAACGGACTTTTGAATAAAGAATAAACGTATATACATTTTAATTAAAGAAGAAATATTTACATTAAGTAATAAATGCATATTTCTTTTTATTCTCAATTTAAGATAAATAATTATTACCCCCCAATGTCTGTGCTTCCAAAAATTTTCTCCCAAAATTTAATATAAAAAGTTAAACTTCAGAAAATTTAAAAAAAATTAAAACTAAAAATTTGAATTAAAATTAAATTTAAAAATTAAAAGTTAAAATTAAATATTAAAAAATAATATTAAAATTAAAGATTAAAAAATAATATTAAAATTAAATATTAAAATTAAAAATTAAAAAATAATATTAAAATTAAAAATAAAAAATTAAAATTAAAATTAAAAATTAAAAAGTAATATTAAAATTAAAAAATAATATTCAAATTAAAAATTAAAAATTAATATTAAAATTAAATATTAAAATTAAAAATTAAAAAATAATATTAAAATTAAAAATTAAAAAATAATATTAAAATTAAATATTAAAATTAAAAAGTAAAAAATAATATTAAAATTAAAATTAAAAATTAAAATCAAAATTAAAAATTAAAATTAGGAAAATTGAAAAATATGGAAATATCAATGATGAAAGCACATTTTCAAACTTGACATTTGGAAATAATCAAATCCAGATAACTGTAAAATGTCACTGATCGATTTGATACTGGATTTGATACCGAACAGTGCTGACAAATGCGGTGGTTTGAGGAAGATTTGAAAGCTAAACTACAAAAATTATATCCAGAAAAAAAAAAAAGATTCCGTATTTTTTTCGAGTGAATCAGTCTATTTAAGTATTGCCTCATAATTAATAAAAAACAAAACAAAACAAAACAGATACGAGGAAGGAATGTTAGGATTGGTCATCGGATAGCCGTCTAAGCATTGGTGTTGTTTCTTCTGCAATGGCGCCCAAGTTGTTGGCACCCTGGGGGAGGAGGTCTTCCGCTGAGCTGTACACATCTTCAGCCGTCTGTCGTCGATACATCCGGGTCGGCAGGTATTCGCCTTCCTCGTCCGTAGTTTCGTCTATGTATTTTAGGTTGTCTAATATATCCAGACGGAAGCCTTTCAGAAAACAATAACACATCGCGTCACAGATGAGACAAAGAAAGATTTAAACCGCGCACACACACACACACACACATACACATATATATATAATTGTGTATTTAGGCAGCAATCCTTCATTTATGGATGTTTCATTAAAGACGACAGAAAAGGTACTACGATTAAGCTTTTTATTTAATTTTTCTTGTG
This sequence comes from Acanthosepion esculentum, assembly GCA_964036315.1. Lineage (NCBI taxonomy): Eukaryota > Metazoa > Mollusca > Cephalopoda > Sepiida > Sepiidae > Acanthosepion > Acanthosepion esculentum. The sequence goes on along the minus strand of OZ038514.1, from coordinate 77,149,921 downwards.
TTCGAACAAGTGTTTCCTTTTTTGGACACGAAGTGTGTAGAAACTGTCCAAATGTTCTCTAATTCCGAGCGCTTTCGGCTATACTTTTAGCCATTATCAAGGATGATTTTAATTTTTCAATTTAATTGCGTGTGTTGGTTGTGTGTACGTTTTTAGAGTTATAGAGATGTTTTATTTTCCGGACACGGTTAGCACATTGTGGCCGTGTTCGTAGTTAACATTATTAAGTGTTGGCTTTTTCTTCTTTAACACTTGTTCGAACACAAGAAAAAATAAATAAAAAGCTTAATCTTAGTACCTTGTTTGTCTTTTTTTAATGAAACATGCACACACACACACACATATATATATATGTGTGTGTGTGTATATATATATATATATATATATATAGGTAGCATATCTTCATTCAGATATGTTTTATTGAATAATATAGACATATTGTGTCTACTTACTTTTTGTACATGACCTTTCCAGAGGGTCTAACCAAATCATTTGATGTCAAGATGAAATTCATCAAGGAAGGCAACGTATTGTTTTAGATTTGTATAAATAATAATATAGACATATATTATAATAATATATTATTATAATAATATAATATATAATAATATAATATATATATAATAATATATATAACACACATATATAACGTGATATATATATATATATATATATATATATATATATATATATATAACACATCATATATATAATATATATATATAATATAATATATAATAATATAGACAAATTATGTCTACTATTTTCAGAGTAGTGATCATTTCCAGTTGTCTAACTAGCTGGTAGAAATGTAAAGTGTTTTATACACTATAATATGTTGTTGCTATATTCGCAATTAATTTCTACCAATTTCCTTATACTGAAATGTTTGTTTCGTAGAAAATTCCATAGCTATATCGAATAAATTTTTAAATTCTAAAATAACAGTAGCAGATCGCGTTCGCGCATGTTTTCTAAAATCACTATCGCCAACGGAACGCAGATTTTATCATATTTACAATAAGTTTGTCTTTATGATTTACCCTTGAAGATGATTTTAGAAAAAAGTCGAAAGTTTTGGGGTTAAAAAAAGACACCTTCCTGATATGAAAATCATCTTAACATCAAGAAAATTATCAGACAACTGGAAAGGATCAAGATGAAGATATGTAGAGACAATGTGTCTATATTATTCAATGAAACACACACACATGCACACACACACACACACACACATATATATATATATATATATAAGATATTTTTATGCTTATACTTTCTTTTTATAGATACAAATATTTAAGTAAATGTTCTGTTTATAATAAATAGTATTAAACAGCATTTACCGGCCTGAATGTCCGAGAAAACATGAAGATTTTCGTAGAAAATTTTCATGTCAAAATTTTCTATGAAAATATTTATTCATATAAAAATTTTTATTTATTCATATTTATTATCATTTGTATTAATTCATATTTATTCATATGAAAATATTTTTATGGAAATATTTTCTATGAAAATATGTCCGACATATTTTCTATGAAAATTTCTCGGACATTCAGGTTGGTAAATGTTGTTAACACTGTTTATTATAAACAGAGCATTTACTTAAATATTTGTATGTATAAAAAGAACGTATAAGCATAAAAAATTTCTTAAAATAATTGTCGGTCTTTGTTTCATAATATATATATATATATATATATATATATATATATATATAGATAGATAAAAAATCTAAAACTACCTCATTCAGAAAATGGCCATTTTGATCCACAGATCTTTTGTGGATCTTAATTCTGAATTGATAAGATCCACAAAAAAGTTGTGGATCGAAATGGGCATTTTTTGAATCAGGTAGTTTTGGATTTTAATCAATTTATTATTTTACATGTTTAGTTATAATAAATACATTGAGCTCTTTTTGTGGATCAGGCTTAATATTTCATATTATTATGATTCACTTGAATTATGTACGTTCGTCAATATGCCACATACACCCTTGAGCGCTTAGCCTCGGAGCGGGTAGAATGGAGATCAACGTGTTTTAGAGGACTCAGCAATTTTTCAATCTGCTAGTCTGAATCATCTTCAAGAGCAAGATCTAAAAGGTCAGCCAATCTAACAGTGATCTCATCTCACAATCCTCACGCTTGCTCCATATGTGGCCTCCTTTGTAAATCACTAGCGGGTCTTAAGTGCCACTTAAGATTATCGTACAAAATTTCATAACTGAATCAATTAAGCTGTCAGATCCTCATATGTCGAAACCGACGGGAGAGTCCATTATATATATATATATATATATATATATATATATATATATATATATATATACAAATTTGAAAAAGAACAAAGGGATTAAAAATACACAGTTCGTCGCATTTACTTTTAGAAAAAGTCCTCAATACGAAGTAGAACAAAATATTATTATTATATTTTTATTATAAGAGATTATATAATGAAAACATTTTAAATCGCTACACAAAAACTTTCATGTTTCAATACTGTGATTGTACTTTCTCAGGCGATGGTAGGTAACTGGTTATAAAATGATTTCTCAGGAAAATTTAAAACAAATCTTCACCTCTTCTCCTAATGTTATACTTAAATTTTAATTTCTGACCTTGTGCCATACCCCCCCTCCCCCGCTTTAACTTTAGGAAAAGAGGTAACGATTTGTTTTTAAATTTACCTAAAAAAATCATTTTATAACCAGTTACCTACCATCGCCTGACGAATTACAATCAAAGTATTGAAACATTGAAAAGCTTTTGTGTAGCGATTAAAAAATGTTTTTATTATAATCCCTTATAATATATATATATATATATATATATGTATGTATGTATATATATACTGTGTATTTAGGCAGCAAATGTTCTTTAAGGCAAATATTAGTAAAGACAACAGTTTAATTTTTACTGATTAATTTTTCCATATTACGAAAAATCCTTTTCAGACAAGTAGTAAATTCCGTTAGAAATTGTCCGAAGTTTATTTCGTAACAAAAGTACAATAAGTATGGTCCAACCTTTCGACGTTCTTAAGTCATCATCAGGATAGGTAGAAACAGTTGATGAGTTTCGTTAAACTAATGAGTGTTGTAAAGAAGGCAAACAAAGTGTTGTGACGTCAGGGAGGTATAAACTTCGGAAAATCTCTGACGGAATTTCTTCCTTTTCTGACAAGAATTATTCGTAATTTGGAAAAGTTGATCTGTAAAAACTAATCGATACAAAATGTTGTTTGTCTTTAATATGATTCGCGTTAAAATGTATACATATATTTACAACAAAATAGAAACTCAGCATTATGGGAAAACAATGATTAAAGAAAATGTTAGACAATTTCAAAATGGCGACTGGAAATCATTTCTTTCATTTCTGCGGACAAAATGAACGAAAAGATGTTCAATATTTTACGTCTGTACCACATTGCTCTGTAGTTAGGGTCCAGATTAACTCTCCACAATTTTTTTTTATTTACTCTTTATACAAAAAACAAGAAAGAAATAAAAATAAACAAAAGACAATGATTAAGCAAAATCTAGGTAACTTTCAAAATGGCAACTGAAAAGAAACTCAAGTCTCGTAGAATCCCTGGTGAGTCACAGCTCCCAGTTCCCGCAGAATCTCTAAGGAGTATAGGGTCACAGGTATCTATTCCCGTAAACACTCCGCGGACTATAGTACCACAGCTCTCAATTCCCGTAGACTGACTGAGGAGTACAGGGTCACAGTTCTCAATTCCCGTAGACACCTTGAATAATACAGTACTACAGCTCTCAATTCCTGTAGACTCCTTAAGGAGTATAGGGTCACAGGTCTCCATTCCTGTAGACACCTTGAGGAGTATAGTAGCACGGCTCTCAATTCCTGTAGACTCTTAGAGAAGTATAGGGTCACAGTTCTCAATTCCCGTAGACTCCCCGGGGAGTATAAGGTCACAGATCTCAGTACTATTGGCACTGATACTCTGGTATGCATTGAAAGAAAGCATTTTTTACGGAATGGCGTTGTGGTGAATACGAAATAATTATAACTTCCTTTACCCACTCCTTTCAATTTCGAGCGAGCTGAGGAAAAAGATAGAAAGAAATTCGCGAGCCTATGTATTTGTTTTGACCAATGAAAACCTTGTTTTCAAAGGAATTAGCCGTTAAGCTTAGAAAAAGAAAGAAAATAAAATATCATTCCTATACGAAATCTTTTTTGATATAAAATAACGAAAAAAATTAAATCAATAGAGAAGAGTATCTGAATTCGTGAAGAGTTTCATTTCAGTTCACGGGTCCAGAATTCAGATTTTCGCCAGTGTCAAATTACTCGCCAATTATATTATCAGCCTTAACCAAACTCTTGGCATTTCAAATAACTTTATTTTATCAGTCTGAGAAAGCTAAGTATTTCAAACTGTCTCTCTTCATCTGTTTTTGAACGTATGCAACCGTATATCCCTTCAGTGAACAACGAATTCTCTTACCTTTGTTTTAAACATTTTTTAAATATTATTTTGTTTCAGATCATTTCATCTGTTGTATGAACATTTCCTCTTCATGACAATTCATTGAAACTACGGACTTTAAAAATTTCTGATTTATTTTTCTGAAACGAGCAACTGTTCTCTGGCACGCAACTTCATAAATAAATTCCTTATCTAACCCATAACCTTTCTCAAACTATATTTGAGCAGCAGTTACATCGTTTACATGATGATTGACGAAATGATAGATTTTAACTGCAAGTTTTGAAATAAATGTAAATACCTGATCATTCTTACGTATAAAAGGGGCTGTGCAACTCCCCAGATTATAGTGCGACCAACTTGCAAGTCAACCGTAAATCATCACTTATTAAGCCATAAAGTAGGGGTGCGACCTATCCTGCGGGGCGACCTATCTGCGAGTATATAAGGTAAGAAGTTTTAGAAGGAAGTAGCAATTATGAGGATATATTGAGCATAGACAACGATTGATTCTTGACTTAAAGCTGCTTTTTACCATGAGATCTTTGATAAAATCCAAAAGAAGTATCAGCTATATTATTAGTCCTGATCTGGCATCTCAGCTTCAGTCACCTGCCCACCGTCGTAAGGTTGCCACTCTGTGTCTTTTCTATGAATACTTTCATGGTAATTCTTCGAAAGAGCTCTTCGCTATGATACCTAGATTTTATGAATTTAAGCGCAGTACTAGATTGGCAACTAGGTCTCAATTTACAGTTGAGCTGGTTAGATATAGGCGTAAGTTCTATGCTAACAGTTTCTTCTCTCGCACTTCTCGTTTGTGGAACACTCTTCCGGCTACATGCTTTCAAGCCAACTTTAATCTGCAAAAATTTTAATGCAATGTCAATCGGTATCTACTGTCCTCCTGATTACTCTTTCCTCTTCCTGCTCATTATTAATGTTTCTGTTCCTAATTCTTCCACACCCTGTAAACCCGTGTGTCTTAGTGGCTTTACTACCTTTCTTGTCGAACTCTCTTCAAGCTCTATGCTTTCCAACCAACTTTAATCTACAAAAAATTAAATGTATATATCAACCGCTATTTACTGTCCTCCTGGTTACTCTTTCCTCTTCCCGCTCATTATTATTATCTGTTCCTAATACTTTCACACCTAATAACCCTCTGTGTCTTAGTAGCTTTACTTCCTTACATGGGGTGAAACCGATATAAAAAGAAAAGAAAAGATTGTAGTTAAGATTGTAGTACTTTCCTTCTCTTAGATTGTTTGTCATTTAAGACAGCCTATACTGCTTTAGCACATCGATATGAGAAGACAAGGCGGATTCATGCCTTTCGCAAGAGCAATCTTATTTTATGCATCGTGTGCCTTCTTAACGTCGGCGTTCATATCTCTTCACAACTTCCTTTCCCTTGTTGCTATTTACCAACAGTACCCGTTAAACATAACAGACTAGGCCGGCAACTGAACTTGGCACACCGATTTAACTCCTTGCGATCCGCATGCCGATTTATATAGAACTTATTTCCTACATGCCACCCGATGCTTCCAAGAATGTGAACGGCATGTACGGACTGAATGTAGTACGAACTTTTGCCGAAACCATCTGTGAGGAGCAGTCTGAAATCTGTCATCCTGAATCCTGTTGGCTTACGGCAATATCACGTTGAAACACCGGTTCTCGTGCGATCACCATTCTTATCACAGCCACCATAATACCTCAAGTCTCTATGGAGTCCTACCTACACTGTGCTCCACAACCCCCAGCCAAAAAAACAAAAAAAAAACAGAAAATTTGGTACAGATTATTTAACTGTTGGAATTTTTGTTACAGTTATTTGAAACAAAAGCAAAGAATAGAAATTTAGTAGCTTAAAACAGAACAAAAACACAAATGTTAGATGTGGTGTTGAAACTAAAGAATTCTCTTTTTATCTACCTACATTCACTCTGTCTTACTCTCTGTTCCTCTCTCTGTTTCAATCTATCTGTGACAGGTGTATTAATAGGTAATAATTTGAAACAAAAGCAAAGAATAGAAATTTAGTAGCTTAAAACAGAACAAAAACACAAATGTTAGATGTGGTGTTCCAACTAAAGAACTCGGGCAAAACCTCTTGGTATTTTTTTCAGTCCCCAAGATGGATGTTCTTTCATAACGTGAACAATCGCCTCGCGTTGGAAATTTGGTAACTGCGGCATCCAGGAACAACAAATGGTTAAACAAATATGTTAGTTAATTTTTTTAGCTCTTTCATATAATAAAATATATAGTTAATTTTTTATATGTTAGTTAATTTTCTTTAGCTTTTTCATATAATAAAATATATAGTTAATTTATTTCATCATATAGTAAATCTAGTATTTCCTGTTTTTTTTATGGGACACCCTGTAGTAGAAATAAAGCAATGGAACTTAAGATGAAAGAAATGTTCTTCATTCGGAGGAACAAAAAAATTCGCAGGGGTGGGGGCGAGATCGGGTGAATAGTGAGGGTGAGGAAGTGGGGTCATGCCATTCTGGGTCAGAAACTGTCTCACACTCAAGGTGGTGTGCGCTGGCGCATTGTCGTGATGCAACCACTACACTCCACTTTGCCACAGGTCAGGGCTTTTTCGTCTCACCTTGTCTCGCAAACGCTTCAGGACTTTCAAGTAAAAAGCCTGGTTAACAGTTTGACCCGGAGGAACAAATTCTTTGTGGAGAATTCCTTTCACATCAAAGAAACAAATCAGCATCGTCTTGTCATTGGACTTCACTTGACGCGCTTTTTTGGGTCGTGATGACGTTGGATGCTTCCACTGATTTGATTGGTGCTTCTTTTCCGGGTCGTAGCCATAGCACCAGCTTTCGTCACCAGTGATGACCTTCGAAAAAGGTCTGGATCAACTTCCAACTGTTCTTTCAGTTTACGACAGGCATCCTTTCAGCCATGGTAAAAAAATAGACGAAAAGGCGTGAAGCACTTCAAAATAAATATGAACCACGGAACTGTACGTCTTCCCACAATGACACCATTTAGCACACTGATACCTGAGGGTTGCCTCAAGTGGCATCTAGCGGTGGAAGCCTGAACGACTACGGGCTTGTCACACAGAAAACAATTCCGGTTACGTTTGGGTCCCCCCTCGTAGATAGGAACAGACAAGTTGAATGTTCTTTCTTAAAGAGAACAATCACCTTGCATTGAAAATTTGATAACTGCAGCATCCGGCAACAATAAATGGTTAAAAAAATTTATGTTAATTTTTTTTTTTTAGTTCATTCATATAGCAAAATGTGTAGTTATTTTATTTCATCATATAGTAAATTTAAAATTTCCTGTTTTTTTTTTTTTTTTTTTTTGTAGGGCATACTTTAGTTCTCATATATAAAATTTGTAATTAGAGAAGGGGTTAATCAGAACAATTACAATGAAAGTATTTATAGAAAAGGCAGAGGGAAGCTACATTACGGCAGCGGGGAAAGTGACTGAGGCCGAGATGCCAAGTCAGGACCAATAACATTGCAGATTCTTTGGATTTTCTGAAGAATCTCTAACTATATAGTAGAAGCACCAGACCAGATGTGTCAGCAATATTCAAAGCAAAGGCGAATGGTAGATTTAAAAAGGTATAAGATAGAATTCAGTAGAGAAAAATTGTCTAGCATGACACAAACATTCCGAGGCATATTCCTGGTGATTTATTCAATATAAACTTTTCACTTCTGTGCCCCTTCTTTCCTAGTTATCAAGCTACTTAAAGAATTTCCAAACAAGTCATTTTCACTCGACGTGGAGTATTGGGCCAAAGCGTTAGCCCGCCTAGTTTTGTTGCGGGTTCCATAGCAAGTAGGTCTTTTTTCAATGAATAGAGTTGCCAGCTCCACACTCAGCTGGTTCTAAATTTAAATGTCTCTTTCTAAGCTAGTTAACGGCTACCCAATGCTAGAGAGGACAATCTGAACAGCTAGCCAGGGAGGGGGAGGGGAAATTAATCCAAAAGAGAAAGCAATTACCTACGCTAGGGAATTTCAATGAAGTAGATTTAATTGGTTGTTCGTCATTTTTACTTAGCGGCATATCAACACCTCTATGGGTCATTTATTGCCAAAATTCAAATAGTTTATATGCAGTTGCATTTTATTTTTGAAGATAATAATGATCTAATGATACGAGATTTACTATTTAACCCATAGCTCGATGGGGGAAAAGGTGGGGTCATTATCTGTCTATATTGATGACATGAGGTATTGTAATTATTTACACTATTTACATTGTTCGGACAATTGTCCTGATCTTCGGTACCATATTCACGACGTTGAGGCCGTGGTACGCTCCGGCCTTCTTCTATATCTGTCTATATTTCTGATATGAAGTATTGTAATTATTTACACTATTTACATTGTTCGGACTCTTGTCCTCATCTACGTTGCCATATTCACGACGTTTAGACCGTTGTACGCTCCGGCCTTCTTCTATATCTGTCTATATTTCTGAGATGAGGTATTGTAATTATTTACACTATTTACATTGTTCGGACTGTTGTCTTCACCTTCGTTGTCATATTCACGACGTTTAGACCGTTGTATGCTCCGGCCTTCTTCTGTATCTGTCTATATTTCTGAGATGAGGTATTGTAATTATTTACACTATTTACATTGTTCGGACTCTTGTCCTCATCTACGTTGCCATATTCACGACGTTTAGACCGTTGTACGCTCCGGCCTTCTTCTATATCTGTCTATATTTCTGAGATGAGGTATTGTAATTATTTACACTATTTACATTGTTCGGACTGTTGTCCTCATCTTCGTTGACATATTCACGACGTTAAGACCGTTGTACGCTCCGGCCTTCTTCTATATCTGTCTATATTTCTGACATGAGGTATTGTAATTATTTACACTATTTACATTGTTCGGACTGTTGACCTTTCGGCCGTTGTATGCCCCGGCCTTCCTCAGATGTTTGGAATTTCGAATTGAATCCTTTATTTCGTCCTGTGCGCTATGCCTCTTCTTTTTAACTCAACTCTCCAAGTTTTTCTGACGTAGCCAGGTATTGAACTCACATCTCTTTGGGTCAAGTCACTGGACCCAACCAACACTTTTATCCGCTGGGCCATGTGAGGGATTCCAATCACCTGAAGTAGGCCGAAGCGTTCCACGGCCGAAACGATGTGAACATGACAATATAGGTGAATTCATATCTAATCAGAATTTGATAAACGAACAAGCATTTGTCATGTGGATATAAAGTGGGGATCAGTTCTTTATTACAATCAATATATAGACTGATCCCTCACTTTGTAGCCACGGTTGTTCCTATAAATTGATACTACATAGAATGTCCTTCCTGGGTAAGACGATAAACTACGTCCGCGTCCTGGGTAAGACGATAAACTATATCCGCGTCCTGGGTAAGACGATAAACTACGTCCAACAGCAAGGCCTCTGATCAGGAGGTTTTAGGGAGCGTGGAACCACCTCTTAATTGCTGGTGGTCCCAGGTCCACCATGACACGGGGTGGTAACACCTGTTAGGGTCCTAGCTATGGGCAAATAGTTAACCCCCAAACTGGGGTCAAAACACCATAAAAGTGCAAAAATAGGTTTTAATGGAAACGATAAAGTTTTTGAGGAAAAATTATTACCAGCAATAGATTTTTGAAGAAAGGAATATTACTAGTAATGCATATCTGAAGGAAAAAATATTGCCGGAAATACATTTTTGTTAATAATTTTTACTAGCAAAACATTACTAGAAAAATTACAAAAAATATTACCAGCAATACAATTTTTGAAAAAATATTACCAGCAATGAAAATCTTGTCGGCATTAAATAACCCATTGAGGTGTTGATATGCCATCAAACAAAACAGAACAAACTACAGAGAATGTAAATAAATCTAAAATACTTTCCTGTGTAGTTAATCAGTATTTGATTGATTCATTCATTTTCTACAGCTTATCAACCCTCTGAAGGTTATTTAAAGCCAGACAATATTTTTAGCTTGTAAGAATTTTGATTGTGGGGCGAGGAAATAATACTGATTTAGTGATACAAGTTTTACTAATTAACCCATAGATGGGGAGGGTAAAGAAGAGGTAGATTCATACCTCATCAGAATTAGATAAACAAATAAGAAATTATAATGTGGTTATAATGTGGGGGATCAGTTCTATATTAGAATTAATAGGGAAAGTGATGTCTTACTTTACAGTTTCTATACATTTATACATTTTCTTTGCCCTTTGCCAGATTTTAAAAAATATTTTTTAGGTGATAAGAATCTTTTGGGGGGGGGGATACTAAGGATTTACTGATTTCAAGTCATACTAATTAACCCATAGTTGGGGGATAAGATATGGGTTCATGCCTTTCCCAAGGGTATTTATGAGTAATTGAACATAACGAACCCAACAAATCAAAATTTACAGGACCTGGCATTGCCAGGCGCTTACCCATGTAGGTACTGATCAGGCTTGACGTTGCTTAACGTCGGTGATCGTACGGGAACCGGTGTTTCAACGTGATGTAGCCAGAAGTTAAACTAGTTTTGAGCTTGCTAGCTGTGTTGTTATTTTGGCATCATCTTCTCGTGTTCGTTCACAATGTGGACGATCATGGCTCTCCGCATCTTCCTATCTCTTATATCCCTTTGCATAGTTTGTCGTTTTGGCATAACTCTCACCCAATCTCATCACCATCCATACACACAAGCTCGTCAGATATGTGGAGAGCCGGTTTCCCCCTGCCCCTCTTGCCTTCGATATGCCACGTGAGTATCAAATTTTCCAAGACCTCTTTCCTCTATATACGTCTCTTTCTGGTTCTCTCTTTTTTCGTTTCCATTTTTCTTGAAAAGTCTTTGCTACTTACACGCTCTATTAATAGAATTCTCAGCATCCTACTGTAGAACCACATTTTTGTTGCCTCCAATTTTCTCTTCATTTGGTAGGAAATTGCTCAGTAATATTCACTTTGGTTCACACGAGATTTTCCTGTTTCTTCATACTTTGCTTAAATCTTGGAAGGCATCTTTTCATGCTACTTTGATTTTCTTATCTACTTTTGGTCTGTGACTTCTGTTTAGAATTTTGAACCGATGTACGTGCTGTTTAATGGCCGAGTAGTTAGAACGTTTGCCTTCAGACAATGAGACCCGGGTTCAAGTCTGACCAGGTCGATTTACCGGAAAGGTGACGTCTTGATATTATCGGTCTGGAGGAGGCGATCCTAGCGGACGACACGTTTGGAAAGTTCCTGAAAACCATACCCCAGATTGACCCAAGCCTTGTCAGTGAAACTAGATAGGCAGAACTCTTGTTGGTTGTCCTAGCACGAAGTCACAAGTCATCGTGGCCGAGTGTTTGAGCGTGCTAGCCTTGCTCAGACTGTTGATCACGCTAGATAACACGTTCTCTCCCAGAAACTATAACTAAAGTCCGCTCAGCATAATTGCTGTATAAACCACAGGTGGACTCAGTAGGTGTTGGATAAACACAAAATGTGTCTGAGCAGACGTCAGCAATGGGGATTAGCTACCACACCCCTTTAGAGTTGCAGCATCATTTACATTTACTTACGTACTGTCTATCACTGGAATATTATTAATAGAAAATTTTTAAATATTTTAATTACATTTTCTCAGTGTGATATATATAGATGTTATTAGTTTTTTACTATGTAGATATTTCAAATTAAAATTTATACGGTCGAGATATCATTTTCCTTGTAGATAAAAAGCCAAACTCGCATCCACCTTTTGCTTTTCCAATGGGCCTTGGCGTTTTCTGTTAAAACATTTCCCAGATATTAAAACTTCTGCCCTTGTTTGATTTTGGCACCTCCAATTCGTAGTTTGATTTATTGCCTTTTAAACTCGGTGATAAACATATATTCTGTCTTTTTTTACATGATGATTTTTTCAATCGATATCAAGGCAGTAAGACGCGAGGGGTTACAGGGTGAGGAAGAATTAGGAACAGAAACATTAATAATGAGCGGGAAGAGGAAAGAGTAATCAGGAGGACAGTAGATACCGATTGACATTGCATTTAAATTTTTGCAGATTAAAGTTGGGTGGAAAGCATGTAGCCGGAAGAGTGTTCCACAAACGAGAAGTGCGAGAGAAGAAACTGTTAGCATAGAACTTACGCCTATATCTAACCATCTCAACTGTAAATTGAGACCTAGCTGCCAATCTAGTACTGCGCTTAAATTCATAAAATTTAGGTACCATTGCGAAGAGCAATATTTATTCTGTATAAATTACAGAAATGTGGCACAAGGCCGGAGGGGGGATTGGGGAAAGGACGGTCTTCTTCTGTCTTCACTATAACTTAGCTAGCCGCAAACACTGGCCCAATCGTACGAACAATATTACTTACACCAAAACACCACATTCATACGTACCTTTCTTACTACAATCACCATAATACCTCACTGTCTCTATGAAAATAGTAACTAGTCCTCATATTTACAATTCAATGTCTATGGAGGGGGGAGAGGAATAAAATAATTCTAAAAACTAACCCCAATGAGTATTTACAAAATGAATACAAAATATTTACAAGAAACTAAAGAAAAATAATATTAGTAATAAAAACCCCAACAATGACTAAATGTGGCAGAAATACCAGTTCACAGGCCGAAATCAATGCGGGACTAAAATAGTATAAAACATTCATTCATCCCAAGCACACACACTGACACGCACTCATTCAAACAGGAAGAGCTCCTCCGAACACTTACCATGGAATTATTTATAGAAAAGACACAGAGAGGCAACTTTACGGTGGTGGGAAAGTGACTGAAGCTGAGATGCCAGATCAGGACTAATAATATAGCTGATATTTGGATTTTATCAAAGATCTCAAGGTAAATAAGGTAAATAGCAGCTTTAAGTCAATAATTAATCGTTATCTATCCTATATATCCTCATAATTGCCACTTCCTTCTAAAACTCCTTACGTATAATACACCTCATTCACCAACCTTGTGGATTTTAATAAAATAAAATAAAATAAAAACACTTCGTATTTGAATGAACGCGAGGGTTAGATAGATAGATAGATAGATAGATAGATAGATAGATAGATAGATTTATTTTAATAGGTATCACCCGATGCGAGCCACTAAAACACAAGGGGTTACAAAGTGTGGAAGAGTTAATAACAAAAACATTAATAATGAGCCGTAAAAGAAAAGAGTAATCAAGAGGACAGTAGATAATGATTGATATTGCATTTAAATTTTTACAGATTAAAGTTTACTAGAAAGCCTAGAGACGGAAGGAAGTTCCACAAGCGAGAAGTACGAGAAAAAAACCCAGTTAGAATAGAGTTTATGGTTACATTTCGCCCGCCCACCTGTAAATTGATGAGATCTCGACGCCAGTCTAGTACTGCGCTTAAATTCAAAAGTATCATAGCGAAGAGCACATGCGAACAATTACCATGAAAGTTTTTTTTTTTATAGAAAAGACACACAGAGGCAATCTTACGGCGGTAGAAAACTGAGTGGAGCCGAGCCACCAGACCAGGACCAATAATATTGCTGATTCTTCTTTGGATCTTATCTAGGAGCTTAAGGTAAATAACAGGTCTTTTTTTACTACTAGCTTTCAATTGTTTCATACAATCATCTTCAGGTAGGGAAATAAGTAAGATGATTGTATGAAACAATTGAAAGCTAGTAGTAAAAAAGACCTTATAAAATCGGAATTTATAAACAAGGATCATACCATTCATTAACGGATTCGAGGTTAATGTATTTTATTATTAAAAATTGTTTGCGAGTGTGATTCTTGCCATATCATTAACTTCATTATCTACGTTTCCAATGAATGATTCGCGTAATATAAATTGAACCCGCACCACATAATTGATATATTGGCGCCTCTGCAAGAGCGTTCTGAACAATAACAAACCCTCCATTCCTCCCCTGTTCAATCAGTTTGAGGTCCTGACCACCTCTGCCGACAAGGCTGAATGCTTTGTTCGGGAGTTTTCTTCCAATTCAACGCTAGACTCTTCCGGGGTACCCATGCCCGATATCCCTCCCAGAATCGAGGCCCTTTTGAACGGATTGCACATAACCCCGTCGTTGGTATTGGGCATTATTTCTAACTGAGATCACCACAAGGCTACTGGTGGTGACGGGATACTAGCCATTGTCCTGAAGAAATGCGCGCCTGAACTGGCGCCTGCCCTCACTAAATTATACAACCACTGCCTCAAGGAGTCTTGTTTTCCTGACTGCTGGAAGTCCTCAACCATTGTTCCTGTCTTTAAGAACTCTGGTGACCTCTCCGACCCTTCCAATTACCGTCCTATCAGTCTCCTACCCCTCTTTGGCAAAGTCTTCGAGGCCATTATCAACACCGAAGTGATTAATCATCTGATATCCCAAGATCTGCTCTGAGACAAGCAGTATGGTTTCCTCTTTGCCCGATCTACGGCCGATGTGCTTACGGCCATCACTGAATTTGTCTACCAAGCTATTCATAATAACGGTGAAGCTCGTGCCGTGGCCCTAGACATCTCCAAAGCGTTTGATAGAGTTTGGCATGCCGGCCTTCTTCGCAAGCTCCAGAGTTATGGTATCACAGGTCGATTGCTTGACCTAATACAATCATTCCTGTCAAATCGTGAATTGAAGGTCGTTCTCAATGGATTCATCTCCAGCTCCTATCCCACTAACGCAGGTGTTCCTCAAGGCTCCATCCTAGGCCCTACTCTGTTCCTCATATTTATAAACGACCTTCCTGACGCCATAGACTCCCAAGTCGGCATCTATGCTGACGACAGCACAATTTACTCCTGCCTCAAACACAAATCTAGTGATGCTGACAAAGTTAACCTAGCAGTTCAAACAGAAAAGGACCTCCAATCGGTTGTGAACTGCGGCGAGAAATGGATGGTTAACTTTAACGCCTCTAAAACAAAACTGCTCTGTATTAACCACCACAAGGATCCATCCCTGCATCCCATTAGAATGTCTGAAGACCAACTTCTCGAGAGCTCCTCTCTGCGGCTGCTCGGTCACACGCTGTCCGCTGACCTGAGATGGAACAAATACATCGAGTCAGTTGCATCATCCACCGCAAGGAAAGTTGGTTCCCTGTGCCGAGCCAGGAAATTTTTCTCCCCGGAATCGATCGTCCAAGTCTATAAATCGACCATTCGCCCTTGCATGGAGTATTGCTGCCATATATGGTCTGGAGCCCCTGCTCTTTGCCTCAGGGTTCTTGATAAGATCCAGAGACGGATATGCAATGTGATTGGCCCTGATCTGTCATCTCGTCTGCAGTCGCTCTCTCACAGACACGCCGTTGCCTCGCTCTGTCTTTTTTACAAATACTTTCACGGTAATTGCTCCGAGGAGCTGCTTTCGCTTGTCCCTAGGCGTCATGAATTTAAACGTCCTACGAGGCTGGCATCCCGTTCCCACCCCTTCACCGTTGAAACTGTTAGATGTAGACGTCTCTTCTACTCCAATAGCTTCATGTCTCGCACATCTCGCCTGTGGAACTCCCTTCCCTATTCCTGTTTCCCTGACAAATACAATCTCCAACTATTTAAGTGTAACGTCAATCGACATCTCCAGTTGCTTTGATCTATCCACTTACCGTCTCAACATCCTTTCACCTTTCATTCCTATCTGCTCTCGCTCCCAATCTTCTGTAACCCCCTTTCCTTGATCGATCCACTGTCTTTCTCTTTCTCTTTCTCCACATCCTTTACCACTCCTATCTGCTCTTCCTCCAACCCTTCTATAACCCCTTGCGTGATAGTGGCCTCCAGCCTTGCTTGGGGTGATACGCTTAAAATATATATATATATATATATATATATATATATATATATATATATATATATATATATATATATATATATTAAAAATATGATTTCTTCGCTACATAATTTAGGATCTACTTTTGTATCGAGCACTGTTTTTTTTTTTTTAAATAAAAACAAAATACTTCGGATTATTTACCTAACGAGTTCTTTCCTATTATATATATATATATATATATATATATATATATATATATATATATATATATATATAAAAAGAAAGAATATTATAAATTAATTGATTTAAAATATGGGTTTTTCGCTACACAGTGATAACCGTGTTTCAGAAATGGAAGGTAAAGACTTCGAATTTAATTTTGTTATTAAACCAAAGACATTAGTTCCATTTCCTCGTCAAGCGAATTTTGGAGTAACTTATTTTTTTTAAATTTACGGTTATTAAAGACATGGCAAAGATTCATAATTGAGGGTTTCCAAGGATACCGAGAAATCCATTCATCTAGACATGGGGTGGTAGGGGGTTCAATTGTTTCGTTGTATCAGTTAATAGTTACATTCGAAAGCGGGGTTATGTTTAGGGAGGTTGGTTAAAGAGCGATAATGGGCATCTATGCACAGAACTCTTTGGAATTTTTTCTTCTTTCCCGGTGTCTACAAAGAATACCTTAATTACACCATTTTCTTCCTGCTGGCTAAATGTAGTGGAGATGCAGAAGTATGGCAGCGTGGCATTATCCAGGAGGAAGAAAATGGTCCAATTTAGGTATTCTTTGTAGACACCGGGAAAGAAGAAAAAGTTCCAAAGTTTTATATATATATATAAAATTCTCGCTTGACAAGGAAGCGGGTCCGGACACCTTAACTCTACATAACTTAAAAAATTATGTTAGGGGTCTCGGCTCTCGCTTATGAAACATGAGAACTCTTATGTAGCGGAGGAATCATATTTTTAAAAACTAAAAATATTATTATAATATAAGCTCTACTTCTGTATGGAGCACTGTCCTTTTGAAAATAAAGCTAAATATTAAGGAACACCGGATTATCTACCTAACGTGTTCTTTCCTATTTCAATGCACACCTGCATACATATATATATATATATATATATATATATATATATATATATATATATATATATATATATATATATATATATATATATATATATATATTATTGATAAACAATAAAATCTCCCAAATCACCTTATATTGGGAATAGTCTATTTCACCAGAAAAAACACCGGTCGTCTGTCTTATCAACCCCGGCGTGGACCGAGTTCGTGTCAAAAATTTAAAAAAAACTCTGTATTCGGTTTCGATCTGTTTTTTTTTGTTTTTTACCTTTCACAGTTAAATTTCTATTTCTGACACGAACACAGTCCACGCCGTGGTTGATAAGACAGGCGGCCGGTGTTTTCGTCTGCCAAAATAATCTATGCTCTGTAATAATAAATACATTGATCTGTTTTTGTGGATCACTTTTAATATTTTATTACCAGGATCCACTTGGATTATATACCAACGAATTCATGGATATTATTCTGATTAGCTTTCCTCTTTGGTGCCTCGGCTCCTTGAATTTCAGCGTATTGCTAGATTGGCAATTAGGTCTCGCCAATTTATGTTGATCGAACTAGATGCAACCGCATGTTCTATTCTAATAGTTTCTTCTTTCGCACTTCTCTCTTCTGATTTCTTGCTTCCCTGACACCTACTATCTTCAAAGATTCCAATGCAACACTAATCGTCATCTCTCTTCTTTCTTTTATTGTTCTTTCTCCTTACGTCTCTCCATTAAAATCTTCTCATTCTCTTTCACTCCCAGTAACCCCTTTGCGTTCTGAGGGCATTATCACTTTACTTGTGGGGAATATATATAATTATTTTTATTACAAGAGAGATTATAATAAAAACATGTTGAAATCGCTACCACAAAAGCTTTTATGTTTCAACACTATGATTGTACTTCTTCAGGTGATGCTAAGTAACTGGTGATTAAATAATAAAAAAAAACAACAAAAAAAAAAACAAGGTGTTACCACTTTTCTGAAATATAACGGGCAAAAGTAAGGTCAGAATTAAAAAGAGAATCGTGATTTTTTAAATTCTAACCTTATATTCTCCCCCTCCTTTAAATATCAGAAAAGAGGTAACACGTTTTTTAAAAAAAATCATTTAATTACCAGTTACTCATTCTATCATTTGCGTATATATATATATATATATATATATATATATATATATATATATATATATATATGTCATTCGCAGACAGTACCGTTTCGTAGCTCCTAAGTGCGACTAGACATCCAAATGCTTCAAGACAGGATCGAAACCCAACCGATTCAGTGTCAGAGTTTCTACCACTGAGCTGTCTTCATTTGTCAGAAACAGCTAAATATAGCGTATTGTTTTTACGAATGTAAACAAATGCCAATCAGCCGGAGTGCTCAAATTAATTTTACTGAAGAGCTTTGCATTAACGCAGGTGACTGTTGTTTATAGAATTAGACTATTTTTTAACAGTGCTCAATTGAAATATACATATATACATATATATATATATATATATATATATATATATAGAGAGAGAGAGAGAGAGAGAGAGCTGTTTCGTTATATATATATATATATATATATATATATATATATATATATATATATATATATATATATATATAACGAAACATCTCTCTATTAATCACCTGTAAGACCCCTTCCTTCTTTCCATCAGCATGGCTGATGCTAACCTCCATCTGATTGACTCATTGAGTCTTCCCGGACTAACATTCCTGGCTGACATGAAGTGGGAAGATTATATTGAATCCATTGTTAGATTTGCTGCTAAGAAAGTTGATTCACAGTATGGTGCTAGACAATCTTTCTGTCCAGCAACGATCTTACATATTTATAACTCTACCATTCGTCCATACTTTGCTGTATATTGCTGAGACATCAGGTCCGGTGCTACTGCTATACATTTAAAGATTCTTGTTAGAATCCAAAGAATCAGCACTATTACTGGTACTAACCTAGCATCTCTGTTTCAGTCCATTTCTCACTGACGTAATGTAGCTTCGTAATACCTTTTCTATAAATACTTCCATGCTAATTGGTAATGTTTCGTGTAGATGCAACTCATCATTCCGTGAGGGCAATCCATCTCAGAGAAGGAAAAACTGATTTTAAACCCCCGCTGCTTTGCGCCTATACTCAGTTATGGGAAAGGTTTTGAGATTAAACCCTGAGGGCAAATCTGGAGTCGGAGTCGCTAAGATAGTCCGATGTTATGTTCAACTTCGTTCTAGCAACTCCTGCGACGACCCCAGTGCCAAGCTCTATTGGACAATGTCGGTGTCGTGGAGATGGGAGACGTGCTGCACGGGAACCCGCCGATCTCTCAGAGAACCCTGCCCAATCCTGTGCCCTAGTGAGTACATTCCAGTGTTGCCTCACCGCGACGGCAAAACCAACAGTCTACCGAATACAAGTCAACGCTTGATTGGCAAAGAGCCAGTCGTCCTGTCAGAGTTTGCTTTCGACGGAGGGAGAGGTCATTACGCTTCATTGGACAGCTACCGCCCGTCTCAAACCAATAATATGCCGTTCCGTCTCAATCCATCTGCTTCACTGGGTGTGTGGTGCTTAGGTATACGGGTATCCTGAATCGCGGTCTGCACCAAGCAAAACAACGAGGAATCAAAGAAAAAAAAAGCAAGAATTCAGATTTGGATGTTGGAACGTACGGACAAGGACAACTGGTCAATCAGATGACCTTCGCGAGATCAACGACTCCCGAAAACCCGCAGTGATTAAAGACAACCTACTTTGGCTTCGAGTGGACATTGCAGAGTTTCTGGAGATACGGCTTCCAGAGTCGGGAACCTATTGTGTGAGTACATTTTCTTCTGACGGAGAAAAGACAAGGATGGGGGGCGAATCTACTCAATTCGACTGCATACCTCTGATGGAACTGTCAACCTTGTCAGAGTTCACGCCCTAAACTTATACTCCTCACAAGACTTCAAAGATGAGTGTTATAATCCCAGCTATCAAAGAAGATACAGATCGTCCCAAAAGCGGAACAGTTGCTAATACATGGCAACCTCAACGACAGAGTGGGTGCCGATCACATCTCTTGGCCTAGATCTCTGGAGCGGCATGAAGTCGGTAAATTGAATGACAAAGCCCAACGACTGTTTGAGATCTGTATGCTTCACGAGCGATGCGACAACAACATATACTTTCAGGCCAAAGCTCAGTACAAAGTCTCTTGAAGATCTCTAAACACTAGGATCAACTAGATTTGAATCTCTCGAAACGCAGTAAATACAGCAAAGAGTATTTGTTACATCAAGCCTACAGCCAAACAGCGTATCAATACCACTATGATCAAGAACTCAACCAAATCAGCGATATTCATCGTGGCTTAAGGACTCCCTCCTTACAAACTCATCTAGCGGAACTTCCCAGTAGAGATGGGATTCACTCAGGGACAACATGGACAACACTGCACTGAAAACATTTGGAGGGGGGGAAGGAGCAAGATAATGGACTGATTTGAAGCAAGTGCGAACGAGCTGAACGTGGTCAACGAGAAGCGCATTGTACTACTGAAGCACAAACACCAACCAGCTCGGGCATCATTACAAGCTTTCAGGACAACCTGTACGAATAACTACTGGCTCAAACTGTGCAAAAGAATATCGCTATCATTCGACACAGGCGACATTCGTGGGATGAAGGAAGTTACCAGCATAACTATATGCAATACAGCGCCGCTGAAATCCCGGGCTGGTGAGATTATCAAGGACTCAGACAAACAAATGCTGACATACCGGGCTGGTGAGATTATCAATGACACGGATAAAGAAATGGAGAGGTGCGTGGAGCGTGGAGCGTTACTCGGAACTGTATTCCAAAGAAAGCAGGTCATGGATCAGCTAGGTCCTTTGCCATTTCCTGGGGAGCTGAACAAATTTTGTTCTGGTTGACCACATGCTGCGGGAAGGGAAACGTACCGTGGGATATAACTGCAACATCGTCACCCTCTATAAGAATAAGTGGGGGACCGAAGCGATAGTAACAATTAAAGAGGTATCTCCATCGTCGAGAAGGTCTTTGCACGTGTGGTCCTCGTTAAACTATAGAAGATCGGTGAAAGAGTATATCCTGAATCCCAGTGGGCTTCGGGTCAGGGCTTTCCACGATTAAAATGTTTTTTTGTCAACTACATGAAAATTGCCGAGAACAACGACAACCACTGTACATTGCAGTCATCGACGCCACAAAAGCATTCGATCTTGTGAGAAGTGACAGCTTGTTCAAGATACTCGACAGGATTGGTTGTCCACCGAGACTCCTAAGTATTGTCCAGTCGTTTCATGCGGATATCAAGGGCGTTGTACTGTTTGGTGACACTTCTTCGAGGGCTTTCAATATCCCTGGCAGTTTGAAGCTGGGTTGCGCGCTTGCACGGAACTATATCGGCATCTTCTTGCCGCTCATACTGAAACGCTCGTTCGGGGTGTCAAACCAGAACCGATGGCGTCTCCCCCCACACAAAAACAGACGGAACTCTGTTCCCTTTACCTCAGTTGAGGTCGAAATCGAAAGTCCGTGAGGTGCTCATTAGAAATATGCTGGATGCAGATGATGCAACGCTGGCAGTGCACTCTGAAGAACAACTGCAGCGACTAATGCACAATTTCTCAAAAAGCCTGTCAAGAGTTCAGACGATCAGACTGAAGAAGAAGAATGTGATGGACTCAGGCGTTGAACATCCACCCGCCATCAAAATCAACAATTACATCGAGTTTGTTCATGAATTCACCTCCATCGGCTCCACCTTTTCGGAAACCCTCTCTCGTGATACTGAGGTCAACAGACGGAACGAACGAGCTGGCATCACGTTCGTCAGGCTGACCCCAAGAGTCTGGGACAAGAGAAAGCTTAATACGAACATCAAAAGTACAGTCTATATAAGATGCATCGTCGGCGTACACTGCTCTACAGCACCGCGTCCTGGGTACGACGTTAAACTACATCCAACAGCAAGGCCTCTAATCAGATTTTGAGGAAGCGTGGAACCAACTCTTAATTGCTGATGTTCCCAGGTCCACCCTGACCCGGGGTGGTAGAACCTGTTAGGTTCCCAGCTATGGGCAAATAGTGAAATCCCAAGGTGTGTCCGCGTCCTGGGTATGACGATAAACTACGTCCAACCAAAAGGCCGTCGATCCGATCAATCGGCTGGTCATGTCATGCCCTATCACATCTAACCCATCCCAAAACAACTACAACTTACAATTAACTTTCCCTTCCAAACCCTAAACTAAATATACTAACACCTTACCCCTAAAATGTGATGGGAAACGATGATGTTGCCAGCTATACGTTTTTGAAACGATGATGTTGCCAGCTATACGTTTTTGAAACGATGATGTTGCCGGCTATACGTTTTTGAAACGATGATGTTGCCAGCTATACGTTTTTGAAACGATGATGTTGCCGGCTATACGTTTTTGAAACGATGATGTTGCCAGCTATACGTTTTTGAAACGATGATGTTGCCGGCTATACGTTTTTGAAACGATGATGTTGCCAGCTATACGTTTTTGAAACGATGATGTTGCCGGCTATACGTTTTTGAAACGATGATGTTGCCAGCTATACGTTTTTGAAACGATGATGTTGCCGGCTATACGTTTTTGAAACGATGATGTTGCCAGCTATACGTTTTTGAAACGATGATGTTGCCGGCTATACGTTTTTGAAACGATGATGTTGCCAGCTATACGTTTTTGAAACGATGATGTTGCCAGCTATACGTTATTGAAACCATGATGTTGCCAACTATACGTTTTTTATATATCTAGTAAATACTGGATCTGGCATTAAATAACCCATAGTGGTTGATATGCCATAAAACCCCAAGCAAACAAGCAAACAAATCTACAGCACCGAGACAGGAGCGACACCTCAGCACCGATGACCCGAGAGGCGACCTAATCTTTGATTCAAGGACGCCTGCAAAAGGGGCCATGGAGACGATGGGGATGGATATCAAGAGGTGGGAAGATATCGCCAATGGTCGCTCCCGCTGGAGACACCAATAACTGGAGCGAGTAGAGGAGAAACGAAGGGTTGCTGCCGGGGAGAAGCGTGTTCGATAGGGGAAAGAAAACAACATGGTGATCATCTTCGCTGTAACGACGTCTGTAAAAGAGACCTAGAGGGTGATGGACTTGGATATCGAGAGGTTAGAGGACGTCACCAACGATCGCTCGCGCTGGAGACGTGATATACACCGATGGCTAGATAAGGCATAAGTCCTTCGGCGTAGATCCAATGTCTCCCGAGACCGGCGGATGCCACACACACACACATACACGAACACACACACACACGGAAATACACACACACGCACGCAAACACACACACACACACACATATATTAAAAACGCAACGCTATAAATGGCTTGGAAATGCACACCGTATGCTGGATGGTGGGAACCGAATGTCTTTATGTACGGAGGATTAACTCATGACAAGAAGATACGAGGGCGGCCTTATCTTCGCTTCAACGATGTCTGTATAAGAGACCGGAGGAGAAGCTTGCTCGGCGGAGGAAAGGAAACAACATGACGATATACTGAGGGGGGGGGGGCGTCTTCAAATGCATTCGTTGTAATCGAGACTATCACTCCTGTGTAGGCCTGTACCGCCATCAGCAACTGACGTTCAGATCCATGGTCATTCGAGACCGGCGGAGGCTACACACAAATTGTTCGGATGAACTCTTCGCCAGGGTACCTAGACTTTATGAATTTAAGCGCAGTACTAGATTGGCAACAAGGTCTCACCAATGTATAGTTGAATTGGTTAGCTATCACCGTAATTTCTATACTAACAACTTCTTTTCTTGCACAACTCGCTCGTGGAACTCCCTTCCGTCTCTATGCTTCCAAGCCAACTTTAAACTACACAAATTTAAATGCAATGCCAATCGCTATCTACTGTCCTGCTGATTACTCTTTCATTGATCTCCCTCCTTGGTAATGTGCAAATTGAAAACTTCGATGACCTCTTCGCTAAAGTATATAAACTTTATGAATTTAAGCGCAGTACTAGATTGGCAACAAGGTCTCATCAATGAATTGGTTAGCTATGACCGTAAGTTCTATGCTAGCAACTTCTTTTTTCGCACTTCTCGGTTGTGGAACTTTCTTCTGGATTATTTTCTTTCCACCCAAGCTTGATCTTCACAAAAATAATGTTTCTCTTTTCTCTTATTCTTTCACACTCAGTAACCCCTTGTATCTCCATGGCTTTACTGCCTTGCATGGGGTGAAATGATTAGAAAACAAGTTTAAATGTAATGTTAATCGCTATCTATTGTTTTCTTGATTACTCTTCTATTTTTCCAGCTTCTTAAAAATGTTTCGCTTTTTACTTATTCTTTCACACTCAGTAACTGGGCAGATGAAAACGCCGGTCGTCTGTCTCATCAACACCGGTATGAACTGAGTTCGTGTCAGAAATAGAAATTTAACCGTGAAAGCTAAATAAAAAATAAAAATAATCGGTCGAAAAACTAATACAGATTTTTAAAAATTATTTCTGACACGAACTCAGTCCATACCGGGGTTGTTGAAATAGACGACCAGTGTTTTCGTCTGCCGAAATAAGCTTATTTCCCATATGAGGTGATTTTGGATTTTATTGTTTAGTAATTATTTGGTCTGTAGTAATAAATACATTGAGCTCTTTTTGTGGATCAGTCTTAATATTTTATATTACTAGGATCCACTTGGATTAGATACTAATGGATTTATTACCTTTACTATATATATATATATATATATATATATATATATATATATATATATATATATATATATATATATATATGTGTGTGTATATAGCTGTAAATTAATTTTTCTTATTCTGTGTATGAGAGATCTACCGAGACATGCATATCTATGTTTTTAAGTTTATATTTATGGGGAAACGGTACTCAGTATCGGAGACAGAACGTTTATATATATTGACAGTGTGGATAGAGGAATCAACAATGCTTGGTGGCGACTGTCAGTTTCATACCATGCCTGAAAATCGTTTGAGGTGATTTGGGAGTTTATTGTTTATCAATTATTTGCTGTGTAATAAGGAATAAATTTAGCTCTTTTTGGGGATCAGTTTTAATATTTTATTAAGGATCAAGGATCGACTTGGATTATTAAAAAAAAACGGTGTCCATCCAAAATGTAAATAACAATAAATATAATAATTCCAGCGCTTGAAAATTGCTTCGGTATGAAACTCGGAGTTGTGTAATTAATGTGAGATATGTATATTTCTTAATACACACACACACACACACACACACATATATATATATATATATATATATATATATATATATATATAAGTGAACATTGAAGTCAACATTCAGAGGCGACAGTGTTCACTTTTTGTTGTGGTGGAATCCACCTAATCTGCATAGGTGACTACCAACTATATAAATAGTGGTTGGTACCGGAAGACGAAGGGAGGAATCACGAGATCCAACTAGAGATTCTGATCGACTGCGACTAGTCAACACATTCTCCAGGAACGTCTTCCCAGAAATATACAGAAATACTATATGTACTTATGGTGTACACTTTCTTGTTATAATACATTCTTGTTCTAAGTACATTTTGTGTTGCATTATTATTCCATGCATTAGGCGAGATTCAACATTGAGTCAAGACTCAACATATATATATATATATATATATATATATATATATAATACCGAAATGTAATTGGTAGGGATTATTCCAAATATGTGTTTTAGTCTATATGAGAGCTCAATGTATGGTACAAAGTAAATTATAATAATAATTAAGAAAAAAAATTACGAAAAATGTAGTTGGTCTGATGAGATGAATATACTTATATTCATCGAAATAAATTTATTACTGACAATGGTCTTTTAAGGTTTTTTCCTAATTATATATATATATATATATATATATATATATATATATATATATATATATATATATATATGACGTTGAAATGTAGAAGTTAGAAACAAATAGAGGTGCCTGCTAATTAATTTACCGACGCCATAATATTAATTATTGAAGTCACGATGCATTAATGAATTCATGGAACTTGTATTTCTTACGCCATTGTCTGTTCTACTTATTTGCAATATTGAACGGTAGATAGATAGATAGACAGATAGATAGATAGAGAGATAGATAGATAGACAGATAGATAGATAGATAGATAGATAGATAGATATATAATAGATATATTTTAACAGACATATATATATATATATATATGTCTGTGTGTGTGTGTGTCTGTGTGTATGTGTGTGTTCGTGTGCGTACGTGTGTGTGTGTGTATTTAGGCAGGAATCCTTCTTTCATGCACATTTCATTGAAAATGACAGACAAGGTGCTTTTATTTAGTTTTTTATATAATTTCTCATGCGATCTAATAATCTCTTTCTTTTCATTCGGATAGTTTTTATATAATTTATCATCCGAAAAGAAAAAATAGTATTTGATCACATGAGAAATTGTATAAAAAACGAAATAAAAGTACCTTGTTTGTCGTTTTCGATGAAATGTGCATATATATATATATATATATATATATATATATATATATATATATATATATATATATATATATATATATATAAAGAACGAGAGATAAATATGTATAAAGAACAGATAGACAGATAGTTATACACACAGACACACACACAAACACACACACATATATATATATATATATATAAATCGCCTGACGATTGCACTAGCATGAAACAGATTGTCGCCTCTAAGTGCTGACTTCCATGTCCACTTTTATAATTATATATATATATAGATAGATAGATAGATATAGATATGAACAGACTGAAATTGATAGATAGATCGCAAAAGAAAGATAACTAGATAGATAGTAAGGAAAAGATAGATAGATAGATAGATAGATAGATAGATAGATAGATATGAACAGACAGAGATAGATAGATTTTATTGACCGCGACATCAAAAATTACTATTTCAGTACCTGTCAATCCGCCGACGGCAAGATGATTAAATTTAAAATCTAAATTCGCTGGTATATTCGTTTCGCTTATCAATTCTTTGCTGGTTATTTAAAGCCAGAAAATATTTTAAATTTTAAGAATTTCTCTTTTTGGAGACAATAATGGTTTAGTGATACATAGTTTGGGGGAGAAAAGGTGGGTTCATGCCTTTCCCAGGGTATTTCCCTGTAAGTGAATATAAGGAATTCAACGAGAATTGGAACTCGGCTCTCCGATTAACAATTCCGTGCCATAATCCATTACACCATCCGCACATCCAAGCTTACAGCACCTTGTATTCCGAAGTAATCTCCCATCTAGGTACTAACCTGGCTTGGTGTTGCTTAGCTTCGGTGATCGTACGGGAACCGGTGTTTCATAGTGATGTGTCCATAAACAGCAATTTTTCAAGAAATTATACTTTTACCATAGGACATGATGGGACGATATCTGACTCTTTCAATTAGCCCACCTACAGCTCTCATTTTTAGAGCCTGTGCATATATTGATCTGTGTATATGATCGTTTTCCTGTAAGTTTAATATTGTATGAATCCAGGGTTTTCAGTTTCATTTCAGTGCAGATAAAAGAAATGAAAAGATCTTAAAGCAAGTTTGTAAGATACTCCATAGAGATGTAGGAAAATTAAAACTGCACAATTTATAGGATTAAATGCAATTTCGCATACACAGGCGTATAAAAAACATTGAAAAATCCTTTATTATAAAAATGGTGCAAACGATCAGTTTCAGTGACATTTATGCTTGAATATGAAAACGGGAGAGTTAAAAGTAAAAAACGTAGAAGAAAAGGAAAAACGAAAAGAAGGAAAAACAAAGTTAATAAATATAAAAAGTAAAAAAAGAAGAAAAGAGAATGATAAAAAAGACAAAAAGAAAGAAGATAAAAAGAAAAGCCTAAAAAGAAAGAAAAAAAAGAAAGAATAAAAAGATAGAAAGAAAGAAAGAAGGAAAGATAAAACGTAAAAGCCAAAAGGGAGGAGAGAATGATAAAAATGAAAGGCGAAAAGATAAAAAGCAAAAAAGAGAGAAAAAAAAAGAAAAGATAAACGAAAAATGAAATCGAATAAAAGAATAAAAATATGAATAAAAAGAAAAAGTAAAAAAATTAAAAAAAAAAATTAAAAACATAAAAAGAACGAAACGGAAAAAGATAAAAAAAAAGAATAAAAAAAAAACAAATATAAGTAAAAAAATAAAAAAATATATAAAAGAAATGTACACGAAACACTCAAAAAATTACAAAAGAAAAAAATACATTTGTCATTAGCATTTCATCTTATTTCTATTGCTTTTTAGCGCAATTAACAATATTCATTCCATAATCATATTTTAAACAGAATGGATCCAGAATGAATGAAAGTGAAAGACGAAACTCTGAGAATAAGGAATGCGAGTTGAAATCCCAGAAAAAAACTCTTTGTCCATTGTCAATTATGCAACTTCAAAATAAATTGCGATTAAAAAAACCAAAAAAACAATTCAAATAAGATAAAAGAAATGCCGGCGAGTAAATTGAATTGACAATGATATGAGAAATCTAATATGAAGTGTATGCAAAAGTTTCAGACATTTTTATTCTTTTAAAAATTTATTTTTTTGCTGTATATTTCATTATTACTCATTTTTTTAAAAAAAAAAAGAAAAAAAAAGATAGCTGGAACTTTTGCACACACGTGATACATGTTTTTTTTTTAAAAAAAGAAACAAAAAATTATAAGCTTTCGCCTTTGTACGGTTCAAAGGTCTGTAAAATAAAAAAAGAT
Source organism: Acanthosepion esculentum (assembly GCA_964036315.1). Classification (NCBI taxonomy): domain Eukaryota; kingdom Metazoa; phylum Mollusca; class Cephalopoda; order Sepiida; family Sepiidae; genus Acanthosepion; species Acanthosepion esculentum. Next base: position 77,120,754 of record OZ038514.1, on the reverse strand, counting down.
CCATCACAGGACACAATATCCAATACTTCCGTCTTTGACAGTTGAACCAGAATTAATCGCTTCGATGTTAGAAAGGAGTATTAGAATGGTGTAAGAGAAGAATTCATGCGTAAAAATTATGTACAGTATTCCCATCATTACTTCTAGCTACAAAAAAAACCCCAAAAAAACAAATGAAGTCAAAAACACCAATATACAAGGTGCGGCAAAAGTTTAAGATGGCTTAAGATTAACTATGGAGAACGATTAAATCTTAATTTCGATTTGAGGTGAATCGGACGACGCGGGGCAATTCAGTCGCCATCAAGATCATTAGACCCCCTAACAACAACAAACTTTTTCTTGTTGGGTCTACCGAAATATCTTGTTTACAGGCTCAAACCCAAAACAATTCCTGAATTGAAACAAGCAAATTCTGATAAATTTTCTAGGATTAATGTAGAAATGTGTCAAATGGTTTTCGCGTTAAGTGTTTCTGATAAGGTTCAGCTCTGTATTGAACCCGAAGGGGAGAAGTTTAAACATTTTCGGAAATATAGTTTGTCAATACTTATATATATATAAACTTTCTTATGATACTATAATTTATTTTTGTTCAATAAAATTTCATAAATGAAAAGGGACTTACTTTTACCACACCCTATATATATATATATATATATATATATATATATATATATAAAAGTGGACATGGAAGTCAGCACTTAGAGGCGACAGTCTGTTTCATGCTAAATAAACAAATAAGCCACTTCCGGTAAAAGTAACCGCCAAAATAGACTACCCATAATGCACCACTGACCCTTATATAAATAGCCGAGAAAAATAACAGCACTAGTCGCCTGACGATTGCCCTAGCATGAAACAGACTGTCGCCTCTAAGTGCTGACTTCCATGTCCACTTTTATATTTACACACGCTCTATCTCTGATATTGAGCACTTTACCCCATAAATATAGCACACTTTAAGACTATATTTCTGCATATATATATATATATATATATAAAGCTGACCAGTCGCTTTCGAGGATACCCGTCTACTAGGGCGGCTAGCCAATCCCTATTGCAGACGCTCGCTCAGGCACATTTGTGTTTACTCAACACCCACAGAACCCACCTGTGGTTTATACTCCAACTATACTGAGCAGACCTTAAATATAGTTTCTGGCAGATAGCGTATTATCTAGCGTGATCATCAATCTGAACAAGGCCAGCACACTCAAGCCCTTGGCCACAATGACTTGTGGATTTGTGCTAGCACAGGTATATATACGTCGATTTGTCAGGAAGGAGACTTCCAGATGTTATCGGAATGGATCGAGGTCGATCCCAGCATGCGGCACCTTTGGAAAGTACCTGAAAACCATACCACGCCCAAGCCTTGTGAGTGAAATTGGGTAGACGGAACTCTTGGGTACCATCGATATATATACATATATATATCGGTGTTCATGAAATAAAAATTATAAACGAAATAGATAATTAAAGTCTCCGTCTTATTATATATATATATATATATATATATATATATATATATATGTAAAAGTGAACATTGAAGTCAACACTCAGAGGCGAAAGGCTGTTTCATGCTGGGCGCAATCGTCAGGTCGCTTCAACATCAGCGGCCTGACGATTGCGCCCAGCATGAAACAGCCTTTCGCCTCTGAGTGTTGACTTCAATGTTCACTTTTATATTTATATTTACATACGCTCTATCTCTGATATTGAGCACTTTATCCCATAAATATAGCACACCTTAAAACTATATTTCTTTGTATATATATATATATATATATATATATATATATATATATATATATATATATATATATATATATATATATACTAGTTGTAATCTTATAAATATAAGAAATTATACTCGTCCGGAAAATCTTCGTTTTCTTGATTTGCAAATAAACAAACCAATACCAAATGGAAAAAATGGTACAAAAAAAGAAAGAACATGTACGTCAGCCAAAAATAATCGTCTAGCATCCAAGTTCTGAGTCCAAAGAAAAAAAAACCGATACGAGTACGAAAAATAACTAAATAAAGTGCTTGATAGGCTAAGTAGAGCAAACCTAAATTAAAACTAAAGAGCCAGACAAACGTACCACGGTTTCACCTAAGAGGATCGTCCGCTTAGGTGAAACCGTGGTAGATTTGTCTGGATCTTTAGGTTTAATTTATATATATATATATATATATATATATATATATATATATATATATATATATACTATGTTTCTACTAAACCTCTCTTGTCATGCATGCGAAGAGACGTTCTTCCTCTCACCCATAATAGTTCCATTATTTATTTATTCAAATGTCGTTGCAGGAAGAAGTAATAAAAGGCTGGATGCGAAGATTAAACAGCACGTGCCAACAGAAAATCTGTATCTCCAACTATTTACCTTCAGATATTCCGGCTAAGACGTACGGGTCTTCTATCGCTGAACACCTCATAAATGACCGCAATTGTGCTGCTAATTTTAGTGTGGACTCTTTTTCCATCTTAAGTAAGTCACACTCCAATTACCACTTTAAAATGCTAGAGGCCATATATATTCAACCCATGCAGCCTTCTCTTTGTAAGCAGAAAATTTTGGGACTCTAAGTGGTTTCTATTTAAAAAAATCTTTTTTCCTCTCTCTTTTTCTCTGATGATTTATACTTATATTACGTAAAATACATGTATTGGATGATTTAATACACATCATCAGTGATGTTTCTAGCCGAGGTTCATTAGGGCTTTCGGCTCTTTCAACATAATAACCCTTCTCCACGGTGACCCACCGGATACTGATCAGGTATCGATTATCAGATTTATCGATTTCGTCAGCTACAACTTTTTTTTCGTCTTCCGAAATGCACACTATACGACTCTTCTTGGCTATATATTGACCCCGATTTAGCTCTGTTGAACGAGATTCGAAACCGGTTAGCTAGCCCGTTTTTCATTTATTTTCCTTTTAATTGTCCACCATAAATATTATTAAAAGAAGCTGCGTCTCTTCATGGCACTTGTAAAACTTTGTATCACCCCAAAAATTTCATATATATATATATATATATATATATATATATATATATATATATATTAAAAAGAAGAGAGGTACCGCAAACGTTTTTGATTGTGATGTGGATTTTTAAAAAATATTATGCTTTATTTTTCATAATTTTACTACATGTGTTTCTGGTCTCGCGACCGTCTTCAGGTAAAAGGTGGAGATTTCTACATATTATTAAAAATAATTAATTTTTTTCTTTATGTTTTTCAATGTTAAATATTCTTGATATGAGACATTGTCTATTTTTCTGTTAGTAATCCGAATGTCTTTCTTGAACTGGCAGTGAAGAGTTCTACACGAAGGGTCATAAAACAATTAAGGTTGGTCCGAGATATGATGAATTAATTGTCGGTATCTTATCTTTTAATGCTTTAATGACCCCTGTGTGTTCTTAGATCTATTTTCATTTTCGTGTGTTTCTGTCAGCATGCCTGTATATATGCGTGTGCATATTCCCCCTCAATACATACACTATCTCATATATATATATATATATATATCTATATATATATATATAGAGATATGATATTAGTGTTTGAGGATCTGAGTATATCCATAATGGTTTTGGAAGTGTTTGTGACTATTTTAAGATTATTTAGATGGGACATATTGTTCTGGACGTGACAGAGTTGGTCGGTAGTATTATGCATCTGTTTTCATGTAATTTATTATTACGGATTATGTTATTAGTTTTGTTTCGGTTGTATATTTTGTATGCCTTTCTTCTTGCGTTGTGGATGAAATGATATGGGTATTGTAGGTTTCTGAATGTGTTTTCTATGTATGTTTCTACTTTAGGTAAAATATTGCAGATTCTTAATGCTCACAGATAGAATAGATAGATCTGGAATTATTATAGGTTTCTATCTGAAAACATTAAGAATCTGCAGTCCCCAATATTTAATTTTTATTACTACCGACCAACTCTGTCACGTCCACTATCCAGAAGAGCCTATCCCATCTAAATAATCTTAAAAGTCGCAAACACTTCCAAAACCATTATAGATATACTCAGATCCTCAAACACTAATAGCAATAATATTTCTGAAGCAGCCATTTATAATATATATATATATATATATATATATATATATATATATATATATATATATATATATATATATATATATATATATAATTAAGTAATTCATTGAGTCTGAAACAAACCTCAACAGAATGAAGAGGTTTCTTTCAGACTCAATGGATTACTTAATGATAATTATCAAATCCTCCTAACAATTTCTATCATATATATATATATATATATATATATATATATATATATATATATATATATATATATATATTAGGTTATCTCATAAGTTCTGTCCGAATTTTAACTTTTTGTTAAAATGAACGAAATTTAAAGAGTATTTTATAATGTCTAATGAAGCTGAACATTATTTTTATGCTTAGATGCGTTTAAACTGATCAAATTTTATTTCAGAAAACAATGAAATTAAATTTTGTTTGATTAAAACCCTGCTAACATGGAAGTACCCAAGAATCATTTGAGGCACATAATGCTTTATGAGTTCAAGAAAGGAAACTCAGCAGCCGAAGCGGCTAGAAACATTCACTCGGTTTATGGAGAGGAATGTGTGAATGAAAGAACTTGCAGAAGATGGTTTGCAAAATTCAGAGGTGGAGATTTCACTCTTGAAGATGAAGATCTAACCGGACGTCCAGTTGAGTTTGATGAAAAGCTTCTTGAAGCAGCCCTTGAAGAAAATCCTGCTTCATCTGTTGAGGAATTGGCAGTGGTTCTCAGTTCAAACCATACAACTGTTCATCGTCATCTTCAACAACTTGGAAATGTTCCTAAACTTGGAAAATGTGTGCCTCATGAATTGTCTGAAAACAACCTCAAATCCCGAGTTGACATCTGCTCTTCTCTCCATTCTCGCCAACTTGTTTCACCTTTTTTGGATAGACTAGTGACTGGCGACGAAAAATGGATCTTTTATCGAAATGTTAAGCGTCGTAGACAGTGGCTTGGTAAAGGGGAAGGACCCCAGCAACAGCCGAGAAGGGAACTTCATGGGCAAAAGGTTCTTCTTTCAATCTGGTGGGATTGCCAAGGAATAATCCACTTTGAATTCTTACCACCTAATGCAACAATTAATGCTCAAATATACTGTCAGCAATTAGAGCGTTTGAACCAAGCTTTGAGGAAAAAAAGACCTGCTCTGGTGAATCGAAAACGGGTGATGTTTCATCAGGATAATGTGTGACCACACACAGCAAGAATCACGTCACAAAAGATCGAAGAACTTGGTTGGGAGAAAATTCCTCATCCACCTTATTCTCCCGACCTTGCTCCTTCAGACTACCATTTGTTTCGTAGATTACAGAATCATTTGGAAGAAACAGCTTTTGTAACAGAAGAAGAGGTTAAAACTGACATTTTTGAGTTCTTCGAATCAAAGCCAAAAGAATTTTACAGTAATGGAATTAGCAAGCTTGTTAACAGATGGAAGGAAGTCATAGATAATCAGGGAAAATACATTGTTGATTGAATCTGTAATTAAATGTAACATTTGGTCTCTTGTTTTCTTTATTCAAAATTCGGACAGAACTTATGGGATGACCTGATATTATGAAATGGATAAAGTCCGACAATTATTTTAAGACATTTTTATGTTTATACAAATATTTAAGTAAATGCTGTTTTATAATAAACAGTATTAAATAACATTTACCGGCCTGAATGTCTAAGAATACATAAACATATCAATATTATAAAACAGAGAATTTACTTAAATATTTGTATCTATAAAAAGAATGTTAAACATAAAAATCTCTTAAAATAATTGTCGGACTTTGTCCATTTCATAATGTGTGACGTCATTTGTTTACATTTGATACGTCATGAGCAGTTATGAATGCACGTGAGAGATTCATGGAAGATTAATGTTTAAAGACAGTAAAATCGAACTTGCGAACCGAACGCTCCTCTGCGGCCGAAACGGTTAAGGCACGTCAGGCTATATGACGGTTCCGTATCGGATACAGGTTCAATTCCTGTGGGAGGACGAAAATTTTCTATGAAAATTTCTCGGATATTCAGGCCGGTAAATATTGTTTAATACTGTTTATTATAAAACAGAGCATTTACTTAAATATTTGTATTTATAAAAAGAATCTATAAACATAAAAACGTCTTAAAACATATATATATATATAGGTCGCATATCTTCATTCAAAAATGTTTCATTGAATAATAAAAAATCATTAAGGAAGGCGCCGTAGTTTTTCTTAACCGAAGTACTTTCGATTTTTTCCAAGATAATCTTCAGGGTTAAATTATGAAATCAAACTTGTAACTGCAATATAATCTGAGTCTTCCTTGAGGAATTTCATCATAACATCATGAATATATATATATATATATATATATATATATATATATATATATATATATATATATATATATGAGCCATACTTATTGCAAAGCACTCAATATCAGCGATATAAAAATATCTTTAAGAACACCGGGTTATTTATCTTACTGTTCTGATATATATATATATATATATATATATATATATATATATATATATATATATATATATTAATAGATTTAAAATATGGTTTTACCGCTACACAGTGATAACCATGTTTCAGAAATGGAAGCTAAAGCCTTTGGTTTAATAACAAAATTAAATTCAGGTGCTTTAGCTTCCATTTCTGAAACATGGTTATCACTGTGTAGCGGTAAAACCATATTTTAAATCTATTAATTTATAATATTAATGCTCTGTAAATTTAAATTTACATAGAGCACTATTGTGTAAAAATAAAAATATCTATAAGAGCACCGGATTTTATATCTTACTGTTCTTTCCTTTTTATTTATATATATATATATATATATATATATATATATATATATATATATATATATATATATATATATATATATATATATATATTACTGTTCTGCTCCCTTATATTGAAATGCTTGTGTTGCAAAAATTCCCATAGCTACAGTGCATTTATAAAAAAAATCACCATCACAACACAATGCAGAATTTACTGCAGTTACAATAAATCTTGGAAAAGACTGAAAGTACTTGGCTTAACAAAAAATATGACGCCTTGATGAATTTCATCTTAACATCAAGAAACTGATTAGACAACTGGAAAGGATCAGGATATAAATAAGTAGACACAATATGTCTATATTATTCATTGAAACATATATATATATCGTATCCCGCTCCCACCCTTTCACCGTTGAAACTGTTAAATGTAGCCGTCTCTTCTACTCCAATAGCTTCGTGTCTCGCACCTCTCGCCTGTGGAACTCCATTCCTTATTCCTGTTTCCCTGACAACTATAATCTCCAACTATTCAAATGTAATGTCAATCGACATCTCCAGTTGCCTTGATCTATCCACTGTACTTCTCCACATCCTTTCCTCTAACACTCCTATCTGCTCTCGCTCCAAATCTTCTGTAACCCCTTGCGTGCTAGTGGCTTCCCACCTGGCTTGGGGTGAAATGCTTAAAAAAAATATTTTGTGTATATATCGTTAGAGAATATAAAACGCAATTTAAAAAGAAGTGAAATTCCAGGGTAAAAAATGTTATTTTCATGTATAACACGCGCCCGATTTAGGGCAAAGAAAATTACCAAGTCTTGTGAAAAAGGAAGAGAAAAAATTTAAATTTAAAAAACAATAAAAACGGGTCATTTGTTTTACTTTTGTGATTCGGAAGCATCATGAAAACGTACATAATGACACTTTGGCTTATAAGACGATTAGATTGGAGCGGAAAACACAAATTATGCATACTTAGAGATAACAAAATAAAGCCAAATTTACACAAATTATTAGAAAATATATATCTCTAACTACACACCAATTTTCGTCTAGTTAAATTAAAGATACTCCGCAATCTACTCAAAACAATCTTTTAAGGAAACATATTTTTGGCCGTTGTAAGGGACAAATCTTGTTTGCCACAGATGCTTTCGGAGACCTCCGCGAATTATAGAGGCTGTAGGAGCCCGGGCGGTGGGGACCAAGAGAAAGTGATTTCATGCAGACACTCACGCACGGCTGACTGCCCGTCCGACCATTAGGCTTTGTAAACGACCTTCTGTAAACACAGTAAATGAACGGGCCTTATCACCGCGACAAGCGCAGTCAGTCGGGATAAAACATACTTCTTTTTCACGCTCTCACTTCCCACCTAGTATCCCACACATTCTACACTATACCACTTACCAGAGACTTGTATATATATATATAAAAATCTTTGGCCATTTATATAAACAAGCGTCCAAGCGTCCATTTTCTTCTACTCCAACCAACGTTTAAGCTCGAGATCAACAAGATCGCTAATACACCTGGGCGTTGGTCTAGAAAAGGACCTGCAATCTGTGGTTGACTGGAGCAGGAGATGGCTGGTAATCATTAATGCCTCCAAAGGAAGCTGCTTATTTACCTGCCACAGAAAACCACCTCCTCCCTGCCTCCCATCAGGTCCTACAGAATTCTATGTACGGAGAAAAGAAATCAAAATAAAATTGAATAAATATTAATTTCTTTGTTTGGTTTTCATTTTTTATGACAATCTGTGGTATTTCTTTCGAAATGATTTTTGAACCCTGAAAAGGAATTCTTGATAATTGGTTGTTTGCAAAACTTACGAAAGATGTTTATTGTGAAACAGTCATTAATTGCCTTTCAATAATATATATATATATATATATATATATATATATATATATATATATATATATATATATATGTATGTATAACGCTTCAATCATTTTTTATTTCTTTTATCGTAAATTAAATAACATTTTTTTTTATCTTTGAATCATTTCCGAACTCAATTAGGTGTCTAGCCTCAACAAAATCCGTAAAAAAATATGGAACCATACGTGAATTTATGAGAGATTTATTCCCCTTTGTTGCAGTCTACCATTAGATAGATATTAACCCTCCGGTAAACGAATAAATCCGATCTGACCCGATTTTGTCCGTTTTCAATCTTGCGAAAATGGAATTGAGTTCAAAAGTCTACTGAGTTTTATAACTTAAGATGCAGTAGACTTTTGAACACGATTTTTGATGAAAAAGCCATTGTCTTATACACAAAAGATTCTTGTTTTAGCATACCTACTGGCGATAATCGGTATGTCCTCATTCACATAAATACAGTAGTAAATACTGTATGGTGGTCTGAAACCAGAAATTTGTCTCCAGCTGTGCTGGTCAAAGGAGAGGCTCCCCAGACGAGGCTATGTCGAAGGGCAGGGTCTCGTTTCGGGAAACAGCTACCCGATCCCGTTTTATACGGGGTCTACTGGGAATTTTTGTCCTAATCTACGGGCTCGGATACTGCATATTAAATTCGGCCTTGAGCTACATCTGACCGCGTGGGACGGTTGGTAGATACCCTGCAGTTGGAGATTCATTGTGGAATTCATTTGACACACTTCTAGCAGTTGACTACTATTTCTACACGCCGCAGGCGAATCTTATATGTGTTGTTCTTGTCCTAAGTATTATCGTTCATTACCACCCTTCGTTTGATTATTCTATTCAGTAACCTTCCCTACGTTACAACATTACCATTATAAGATTTGGCTCTTTCTATAATATCCCAGTTGATAAAAGGTGTATTGCTATCATTCTTTAATTGCCAGAAATATTTAGTGAGAGCAGCGTATTATATATTACCTAAAGTCATTATATATATATATATATATATATATATATATATATATATATATATATATATATATTGACCACTAATATTATCTCTGTCTCTCTATATATATACATTCGCATTTGTTCCAGACTCTCATACATACACTCTCACTAAATTTTATTTTTTATTCGGGGAGTTGTTTTTTCTGTTTTCTTTTTGAATTTGTAGGTCTGATGAATTGGATCGTATTTACGATTCCAATGGAATAAATTATGACCAGGGAGTACTAGTGTTTAAGCCTTTTTTATTATATATATATATATATATATATATATATATATATATATATATATATATATATGGAGAGAGAGAGAAATGATAATATTATGAATATTTGCTATATATATATATAAATATATATATATATATATATATAGCAAGTCATCCGTTGTCGTTTGAAGTACTGTGAGCGATCCACCCATGTGCGAATGGTACGAAATTAGAGAGCTCCACGATGTGGTGCCGTGTCCCAGACTTGGCTAGATTTGAGGGGAAGTGCAAAGATGGTCCACTTTCTTGCACTGGTTTTAAACCACGGAAACGTCGTCCCAGACAAAGATCTTCAAGCTGTTGTTTTCAAATTACGTGGCCCAAGAATCCTATTTTTTTTTCTGTCGGTGTTCAGAATGCGTTTGAGTCGAACGCGCTGATGAACTGAGACGTGGTGTCGTATGGGTGTGAGGAAGGCGAAGAATTGAAGTCCCTGTGTCTGTGCAGGAAAGATAATGATTAACTCTAAACTTAAAGAGCTCAAGATCGAATTAATGGATAATATTTCAGCGTTCAGTCGAAGACATCAGAAGTACTGTGTTGAAATAGACTTTAATTTTGTTTCTCGCACTGGTTCTTAATTTCCGTTCACCTATGACCTTCAAAAATTTTAAATGCAATTGTCTCATTGGGTCCTATTCTTTTATCACCAACAGCAGGTGTTATATTCCATAGTGTTTGAGAATGGACGTGAGACAGAATGTCTAACTCACTGGCTGACGACAACAGAGGACGAAACCTCATTAGCGACAAGGTTGTTCTTTCCCCCTCGTAAAAATGTCTTACATTTCTCTATAGTTTCGTTATTTGAATTTGCATTTTCATTCCTATAACCGTTTTTTGACAAATAGTTCATTTGTATTTTTTTATAAATTGAACTATATATATTTCAACGGGCACTGTATATAGCGGACTGTGTATATAGTCCACTGAGGGATTAACAGATTTGAGTTTCATTCACTATAAACTAAACTGTAAATCAAAACCTGTAATATAGTACTATCGATATTTTATTTGTATATTAATTTTTTCATTTAAATATGTCTATGTTTATATTTTTCTTCTTTTTTTTTATAGCCAGGATAGAAACGTTTTCTTGTGTGCTTGACATTACAGATTTTTATTCACTAAGACAGTCTTGTCTTTGAACATAACAATCGCTAATTTCAATTTTATGATCTCAACAATTCTTATGATAATATTTATAGAAAAACGCACAGAGAAACTACGTGACGTCGCTGGGAAAGTGACTGTAGCTGAGATACCAAGACAAGACCGATAAGATTGCAGATTTTTCTTTGCGTTTTGACTTTAAGTAGAATGAAGTAAGTTCAAAACAAAATATACAGGGTGATTGAAAAGTAACTCCCTATTTTATGTATGAGAGACCAACCAGGAGTCCTGACACACTGTAACATTATTTGGGGGTTGGGTGCTAATGGAGCAGGTCTACTATACCAAACCAGGACTTTGGAAGACCTTGAAGGGCGAATACAAGAATTTATGTCTTCCATACTACAAGAGTTCCCGATGAAATCCGTTAACATGATTCCTGGGCGGCTTGAGAGTCTGATAGGGAAATCTGGTGGCCATATTGAATTTTAAATAAAACCTCATTCTAAACACTTTCCTCTCATATCCATTTCTTGTCAAAATTATAGTTAATAAATAAATTATAAGTATTTTAAAATAGGGAATTACTTTTCAATCAGTCTGTATCATTAACAACCAATTGACTTATTCTTCGAAAGATGTCAATATGATCAATTTTTGACTAGTTTTCAGTTTAAAATCATAATGGTCAGATGACTCAGATGTCTTTGTTACAGTAAAAATGGCAATATTTTGAAAACTCATTACCTGGTTGTAAGTATAATTTACCTTATTTCGCTTCTTCTTGAAAACTTTCTCCTTAACCAAATGTTCTCAGACATTTTCAGCATTCGCCTGTAGAACCATCATTCTGTTGCGTCAAGCTGAAGCTAACTTCCAGAAGAGCAATACACTTGTGCCATCTTAGTTTAACAGTTCTCCACTGACAAGAAGTAAAATTATTGCATTGTAACAATTGCTAGATCTCCTTCACAGAAAGTTGCTTCGCTGTGTCTTTCCAGACGATGTTTTCGTTAGAATCCATCTTGTACATTTACATCCTTGTGCAAATGAATTGAAACAATCGCTTTAGTTTCCTCTCTTTCACCATACGGTCAGTTTTAGAGCCCCAGGAGTGACAGGATGTGATCGATTTCTATTTTTTCCTTAGATTAAGTCATTTGCAGTGTTGTGCAGTAATATGAATCTATTTTTGGGGTGTATGATGAAATTTGTTTGACCTTTCAAAAATATTGCGCCGTCAGTGATTACATCAGATTTTTATCACGCCCAGACACTACTGTCTCGACTGTCGATTAGTTGTCCTACGACAATTGTCTGCGATGGACGTTACTCCAAGGAGCGTACAAAAATTGTAACGTTGTACGAACACACTCACAAACCTTAACAGTGAGCAGATCAAAGTACTATAGACTGGCCAGGAAAGTCTCCTGATTTAAATTCAATCGAGAATCTGTGCACTAGGTCATGTTACACTGGAAAAATACGAATGAAAGGTAAATAAGAACGGAATTATTCATTTTGTTTCATTTAATTTGCACAAGGGTTCGTCTGCCATATCTGGTCTGGTTCTCCTACTATATATTTCGAGATTTTCGACAAAAATTCAAGGAAATGTATGCAATGTAATCGATCCTAACCTGGCATCTCTACTTCAGTCAATTTTTGTTACGTGACTTTGCTCTGTCTTGTTCTACAAATATTTTCATAGCAGTTGTTATGATGATCATTTTTCTCTGGGGCTCCGACTACATGAATTTAAGCAACGAAATCCTACTCCGCTATCATTTCCAATAAGTCATGACAATTTACAGAAATATGTGGAGAGAAATGACCGTCTATATCCTGAAGAGCGATAGCTTTTTTAAAATAAAAACAAAAAACAGGAACTTGTCTATCACTTCCCAATCCAACATATACCACAAGGGACCTACAAAACTCACCATGATGTAAAACTTTTATCAAAGGGGAGGTAATGATTGCAAAAGTTTTCAGCCTCACCCTCTTATAGTCAGAAGGAAACAGAATGCATGCTGGGATATTTTTCTTAGCCAATAAAACGGGACGGCTTGCGTTTTGACATGACTCCGTCCAGATCTGCCGTTACGGGCGATTATGGCTGACTTGTCGAACTCGGGAAGAGAGGAAGCTAGATGAGGTTATGTCGAAGATCAGAGTCACGTCTGGAGAGGTAGACAAAACCGACCCGGTGTATGCGGGTTCTACGGGGAATTTTTACCCAAGACTACGGTCTCAGATATGTCCCACATAAAAAACGGCCTTGTACCACATCCTGCGTTGTGGAGAGGCTAAGGTATCTAACCTTAGTCCAGATCTACCGTTTCAGGCGGTTCGGAATGCTTGTCGAACTCTTTGCTCGAAGGCAGAGAGAAACCCAGACGAGCCTCTGCAAAAGGGTAGAGTCATTCGTGGGGCGGTAGACAATCCTGACCCCGTCTATGCGGGTTCTACAGGGAATTTTTGCCCAAGACTACGGTCTCAGATATGTCCCACATAAAAAACGGCCTTGTACCACATCCTGCGTTGTGGAGAGGCTAAGGTATCTAACCTTAGTCCAGATCTACCGTTTCAGGCGGTTCGGAATGCTTGTCGAACTCTTTGCTCGAAGGCAGAGAGAAACCCAGACGAGCCTCTGCAAAAGGGTAGAGTCATTCGTGGGGCGGTAGACAATCCTGACCCCGTCTATGCGGGTTCTACAGGGAATTTTTGCCCAAGACTACGGTCTCAGATATGTCCCACATAAAAAAAACGGCCTTGTGCCGTATCCTGGCTTGTGGGAAGGCTAAGGTATATAACCTCAGTCCAGATCTGCCGTTTCAGGCGGTTCGGGATTAACTTGTCGAACTCTCTGCCTGAAGACACAGAGGAACCCAGACGAGGCTATGCCGGAGGGCGAGTCACGTCTGGGGAGGTAGACAAGCCCGACCCGGTGTATGCGGGGTCTACAGAGAACTACGGTTTCGGATTTGCTCCACATTTAAAAAAACGGCCTTATGCCACATCCTGACTTGTGGGGTAAACAACCTCCGTCCAGATCTGTGTTTTCTTGGTCGACCTTTTGTGTACAAACATCAACTCCTAGTCTATGAATTCTTTAGCCATTCTCTTAAATTTGATTTGCTTTAACTATTGGATGTTTGCTTGCATGGTTGCGGCTGTTTTATCTTATTGGCCTGTTTTTCTTTTCATTGCAAACTTTATTCTGATCTTACACTTTAACGATGGCTTCCAACTCATC
>OZ038514.1:77076312-77096312 GCA_964036315.1 Acanthosepion esculentum | reverse complement strand
TACTGAAGGAAGAAAATAAATAAATAACATTTCAGAGTTTAGGCGGAGACGTTAGAAGTATAGAGTTGAAGTAGACTTTAGAAGGAACCGGAAACCCAATCCTAAACAGGAAACAAGGGATAAACCTCTACTCCTATTCAAAAAACCTATCTACTCCTACTGAAGGAAGAAAATAAATAAATAACATTTCAGAGTTTAGGCGGAGACGTTAGAAGTATAGAGTTGAAGTAGACTTTAGAAGGAACCGGAAACCCAATCCTAAACAGGAAACAAGGGATAAACCTCTACTCCTATTCAAAAAACCTATCTACTCCTACTGAAGGAAGAAAATAAATAAATAACATTTCAGAGTTTAGGCAGAGACGTTAGAAGTCTAGAGTTGAAGTAGACTTTAGAAGGAACCGGAAACCGAATCCTAAACAGGAAAGAAGGGATAAACCTCTACTCCTATTCAAAAAACCTATCTACTCCTACTGAAGGAAGAAAATAAATAAATAACATTTCAGAGTTTAGGCGGAGACGTTAGAAGTATAGAGTTGAAGTAGACTTTAGAAGGAACCGGAAACCCAATCCTAAACAGGAAAGAAGGGATAAACCTCTACTCCTATTCAAAAAACCTATCTACTCCTACTGAAGGAAGAAAATAAATAAATAACATTTCAGAGTTTAGGCGGAGACGTTAGAAGTATAGAGTTGAAGTAGACTTTAGAAGGAACCGGAAACCCAATCCTAAACAGGAAACAAGGGATAAACCTCTACTCCTATTCAAAAAACCTATCTACTCCTACTGAAGGAAGAAAATAAATAAATAACATTTCAGAGTTTAGGCAGAGACGTTAGAAGTATAGAGTTGAAGTAGACTTTAGAAGGAACCGGAAACCCAATCCTAAACAGGAAACAAGGGATAAACCTCTACTCCTATTCAAAAAACCTATCTACTCCTACTGAAGGAAGAAAATAAATAAATAACATTTCAGAGTTTAGGCAGAGACGTTAGAAGTATAGAGTTGAAGTAGACTTTAGAAGGAACCGGAAACCCAATCCTAAACAGGAAAGAAGGGATAAACCTCTACTCCTATTCAAAAAACCTATCTACTCCTACTGAAGGAAGAAAATAAATAAATAACATTTCAGAGTTTAGGCGGAGACGTTAGAAGTATAGAGTTGAAGTAGACTTTAGAAGGAACCGGAAACCCAATCCTAAACAGGAAAGAAGGGATAAACCTCTACTCCTATTCAAAAAACCTATCTACTCCTACTGAAGGAAGAAAATAAATAAATATCATTTCAGAGTTTAGGCGGAGACGTTAGAAGTATAGAGTTGAAGTAGACTTTAGAAGGAACCGGAAACCCAATCCTAAACAGGAAACAAGGGATAAACCTCTACTCCTATTCAAAAAACCTATCTACTCCTACTGAAGGAAGAAAATAAATAAATAACATTTCAGAGTTTAGGCAGAGACGTTAGAAGTCTAGAGTTGAAGTAGACTTTAGAAGGAACCGGAAACCCAATCCTAAACAGGAAAGAAGGGATAAACCTCTACTCCTATTCAAAAAACCTATCTACTCCTACTGAAGGAAGAAATTAAATAAATAACATTTCAGAGTTTAGGCGGAGACGTTAGAAGTATAGAGTTGAAGTAGACTTTAGAAGGAACCGGAAACCCAATCCTAAACAGGAAACAAGGGATAAACCTCTACTCCTATTCAAAAAACCTATCTACTCCTACTGAAGGAAGAAAATAAATAAATAACATTTCAGAGTTTAGGCAGAGACGTTAGAAGTCTAGAGTTGAAGTAGACTTTAGAAGGAACCGGAAACCGAATCCTAAACAGGAAAGAAGGGATAAACCTCTACTCCTATTCAAAAAACCTATCTACTCCTACTGAAGGAAGAAAATAAATAAATAACATTTCAGAGTTTAGGCGGAGACGTTAGAAGTCTAGAGTTGAAGTAGACTTTAGAAGGAACCGGAAACCCAATCCTAAACAGGAAACAAGGGATAAACCTCTACTCCTATTCAAAAAACCTATCTACTCCTACTGAAGGAAGAAAATAAATAAATAACATTTCAGAGTTTAGGCAGAGTCGTTAGAAGTATAGAGTTGAAGTAGACTTTAGAAGGAACCGGAAACCGAATCCTAAACAGGAAAGAAGGGATAAACCTCTACTCCTATTCAAAAAACCTATCTACTCCTACTGAAGGAAGAAAATAAATAAATAACATTTCAGAGTTTAGGCGGAGACGTTAGAAGTATAGAGTTGAAGTAGACTTTAGAAGGAACCGGAAACCCAATCCTAAACAGGAAACAAGGGATAAACCTCTACTCCTATTCAAAAAACCTATCTACTCCTACTGAAGGAAGAAAATAAATAAATAACATTTCAGAGTTTAGGCGGAGACGTTAGAAGTATAGAGTTGAAGTAGACTTTAGAAGGAACCGGAAACCCAATCCTAAACAGGAAACAAGGGATAAACCTCTACTCCTATTCAAAAAACCTATCTACTCCTACTGAAGGAAGAAAATAAATAAATAACATTTCAGAGTTTAGGCAGAGTCGTTAGAAGTATAGAGTTGAAGTAGACTTTAGAAGGAACCGGAAACCCAATTCTAAACAGGAAACAAGGGATAAACCTCTACTCCTATTCAAAAAACCTATCTACTCCTACTGAAGGAAGAAAATAAATAAATAACATTTCAGAGTTTAGGCAGAGTCGTTAGAAGTATAGAGTTGAAGTAGACTTTAGAAGGAACCGGAAACCCAATTCTAAACAGGAAACAAGGGATAAACCTCTACTCCTATTCAAAAAACCTATCTACTCCTACAGAAGGAAGAAAATAAATAAATAACATTTCAGAGTTTAGGCAGAGTCGTTAGAAGTATAGAGTTGAAGTAGACTTTAGAAGGAACCGGAAACCCAATCCTAAACAGGAAACAAGGGATAAACCTCTACTCCTATTCAAAAAACCTATCTACTCCTACTGAAGGAAGAAAATAAATAAATAACATTTCAGAGTTTAGGCGGAGACGTTAGAAGTCTAGAGTTGAAGTAGACTTTAGAAGGAACCGGAAACCGAATCCTAAACAGGAAAGAAGGGATAAACCTCTACTCCTATTCAAAAAACCTATCTACTCCTACTGAAGGAAGAAAATAAATAAATAACATTTCAGAGTTTAGGCGGAGACGTTAGAAGTCTAGAGTTGAAGTAGACTTTAGAAGGAACCGGAAACCGAATCCTAAACAGGAAAGAAGGGATAAACCTCTACTCCTATTCAAAAAACCTATCTACTCCTACTGAAGGAAGAAAATAAATAAATAACATTTCAGAGTTTAGGCGGAGACGTTAGAAGTCTAGAGTTGAAGTAGACTTTAGAAGGAACCGGAAACCCAATCCTAAACAGGAAACAAGGGATAAACCTCTACTCCTATTCAAAAAACCTATCTACTCCTACTGAAGGAAGAAAATAAATAAATAACATTTCAGAGTTTAGGCGGAGACGTTAGAAGTATAGAGTTGAAGTAGACTTTAGAAGGAACCGGAAACCCAATCCTAAACAGGAAACAAGGGATAAACCTCTACTCCTATTCAAAAAACCTATCTACTCCTACTGAAGGAAGAAAATAAATAAATAACATTTCAGAGTTTAAGCAGAGACGTTAGAAGTATAGAGTTGAAGTAGACTTTAGAAGGAACTGGAAACCCAATCCTAAACAGGAAACAAGGGATAAACCTCTACTCCTATTCAAAAAACCTATCTACTCCTACTGAAGGAAGAAAATAAATAAATAACATTTCAGAGTTTAGGCAGAGACGTTAGAAGTCTAGAGTTGAAGTAGACTTTAGAAGGAACCGGAAACCGAATCCTAAACAGGAAACAAGGGATAAACCTCTACTCCTATTCAAAAAACCTATCTACTCCTACTGAAGGAAGAAAATAAATAAATAACATTTCAGAGTTTAGGCGGAGACGTTAGAAGTCTAGAGTTGAAGTAGACTTTAGAAGGAACCGGAAACCGAATCCTAAACAGGAAAGAAGGGATAAACCTCTACTCCTATTCAAAAAACCTATCTACTCCTACTGAAGGAAGAAAATAAATAAATAACATTTCAGAGTTTAGGCGGAGACGTTAGAAGTATAGAGTTGAAGTAGACTTTAGAAGGAACCGGAAACCCAATCCTAAACAGGAAACAAGGGATAAACCTCTACTCCTATTCAAAAAACCTATCTACTCCTACTGAAGGAAGAAAATAAATAAATAACATTTCAGAGTTTAGGCAGAGACGTTAGAAGTCTAGAGTTGAAGTAGACTTTAGAAGGAACCGGAAACCGAATCCTAAACAGGAAACAAGGGATAAACCTCTACTCCTATTCAAAAAACCTATCTACTCCTACTGAAGGAAGAAAATAAATAAATAACATTTCAGAGTTTAGGCGGAGACTCTTAGAAGTCTAGAGTTGAAGTAGACTTTAGAAGGAACCGGAAACCCAATCCTAAACAGGAAACAAGGGATAAACCTCTACTCCTATTCAAAAAACCTATCTACTCCTACTGAAGGAAGAAAATAAATAAATAACATTTCAGAGTTTAGGCAGAGACGTTAGAAGTCTAGAGTTGAAGTAGACTTTAGAAGGAACCGGAAACCGAATCCTAAACAGGAAAGAAGGGATAAACCTCTACGCCTATTAAAAAAAATCGACGAGGTGCGTAAAGCAGACGATAATATACGGCCCTATATGCATTTCCTATATTCAATCCAAGTTTTAGGCTAGTCACAATAATAGAAATTATTTCCTTCAAATCATCCCTCGTCATATACTTTTGTCTTATACATTTTCTATACTGACCTTGTATAAGACACATGTTTCATTGTTAGTAAACTCTTAACAAGTCATAACATGTCTTCCATAATTATGATCTTGTGTCCTATTCATGAAAGTTTAATAAATGCCTATCGCTTTTCGTTTGAAAAAGAATTATCAGAAACGATTCAGTTATTGAATTTCTTTATACCTGGCATGGACAACCTTTTGCAACCAGTGGGTGCCATGAGATATGGCTCATCATAAGACGGGCCGCTTTAATAAAAAGTTTCATGTTTTTTTTTCGTTGAAGCGGTGCCAGCCATTTTCGCTACAGAACACCATACGCGCAATAAGCATCTCCCTTAGAAACGAGGAACGTTCGATTGTTTTTTTTTTATGGAAAAGATTTCTCAGCAATTAAAAAAGAAGGAAATTACGGCACAAGAAATCATTATTCTTTAAATTTAAAAATGACAATGTAAAGAAACTGTTAGCATATAACTTACGGTTGCGTCTAGCCAATTCAACAGTGAATTGATGAGACCTTGCCGCCAATCTAGTACTGCGTTTAAATTCATAAAATTTAGGTACCGTAGCGAAGAGCTCATCGATTTTCGCTAAGAAAGATCGAACGTGCAAGTATATTTCCCTTTAGAAACAGAAAATGTTCGTAATCATTTTTTCTATCACTATTCGCTTGTGGAACTCTCTTCTGGCTTCATGCTTTCCAGCCATCTTTGATCTTCAAAAGTGTCAATCCAATGTCAATCGTTATCTTCAGTCTTCCTGATTACTCTTCTATTGTTCTCGCTTCTTAATAATGTTTCTGTTTTCTAATTCTTTTACACTCACTAACCCCTTGTGCCTTAGTGGCTTTATTGCCTTTCTTGGGGCGAATTTGATTAAAAAATCATGTAACTCGACAAGAAATGATGAAAACGTTACCTTCAACTAAAAGTTACAAAATTCAAGAAACATTTTATTTAATCATTAATTATATATGTGGCCCAGCCATGGTTGAAATAGCAGGACAGACTGTGTTCTATAGCCTTGTTTGGCGACCAGTCTAGGAGAAGGAAACTCGCACTGTCCCGTGTTTACACATACGCCTGTGGACCGCTTGTGAATCCAAATTGCCACTAGAACAGCTACTATTAGCATTTGGATGCGACCTTAAAAAGGGGCCCAATGTCCCACAAGGAACGGAAGGAACTAACTAGATTGGAAACAAGGTCTCATCAATTTACACTTGAGTTGACTAGATGTGACCGTAAGTTCTATACTAACAGATTCTTTTCTCGCACTTCTCGCTTGTGGAAATCCCGTCCAGCTCCATGCTTTATAGCCAACTTTGATCTTTAAAATTTTAAAGGCAATGTCAATCGTTATCTTCTGCCTTTTTTAATTTCTGTTCTTTTGTGGATCTCATTCCTTACTGTTTTTTCTTTGCTTATATCGTTACACATTCAGTAAACCCTTGTTGCGTCTTAGCGGCTTTATTGCCTTCTCAGAGTAAAATGATAATTATATATATATATATATATATATATATATATATATATATATATATATATATATATATATATATCAGGCCGATTGCGTCCAGCATGAAACAGCCTGTTGACTTCAGTGTTCACTTTTATATATATTTACATACGCTCTATCTCTGATATTAAGCACTTTATTCCATAAATATAGCATACCTTAAAATTATATTTCTTCATATATATATATATATATATATATATATATATATATATATATAGAGAGAGAGAGAGAGAGAGAGATAGATAGATAGATAGATAGATAGATAGACAAAAATTGTCTTTCCAAAATCATGAACCTAGAAGTTTTGATTACCGTATTTGACGGTATATAAGGCGCACATTTTTACTAAAAACTTATTTTAAAATTCCCCTGAGTCTTATACGCCATATGTATATTTACTAATTTTACTAATTACTAATTTTTTTCTTGATTTTTGCTGCTGGAGTTGGGGTGCGTCTTATACATCCGTGCGTCTTATATGCCGTCAAATATATATATATATATATAGAGAGAGAGAGAGAGAGAGAGGGGGGAGGGGGGTTTACCAGCAAAATTGTCCCAGTTGTGTAACAGTATGGGATAATTGTCCATCCTACAAAATGTTTAATATCTAAAAATCCACTAAACTAATTGAGTTTTTTTTCCACGTTTTCAGATAAGACGTTTAGCCATCTTGACATAATTTGTCGTAAGAATCACTGAGAAACCCTTTGAGTTATTCCGCTAGAAAGAGAACAGGTTAAAATCGTTTTGTGTCATCACCACTATGAATTCCCAACAGAGCAATGGTGAGAGGAAAAGATCATTCAGGCCTTCAGTAATGGTACCAACATTCATACTGTGGCTTCAATCTTCAAAGTCAAATCAAAGAAATCTTCAAGAGAACAGTAAATAAGCATAAAAAAGAGAGAACAGTAGTAAAGAAAACCAGATCAGGAGGTCACAACAGCAAGAGGGATCATCATTTCAACTTAGAGGTAAATACATACTTATTGTTCAAAAAAACCCCTAAGATACATCGGTTCAAAGCTTAATCTAATAATTGAACAATTTTGCTGTTATACGATTTGGACAATTTTGCTGCTATACCATATATATATATATATATATATATATATATATATATATATATATATATATATATATATATATATATATATATATATATATATGATTTTTCTATAGGAATGCATTGAAAATGAGAAAGAAAGGGATTGTCAGTGGTCAGGAATGAAGGCAAGCATTACTGATAGAATAGGTATATTATATGTATAATGGAAAAGCATTGCTAATGATTTTACTATAGGAATGCATTGAAAATGAGGAAGAAAGGGATTGTCATTGGTCAGGAATTATTGCATATAGATAAGGTTATTAGGCGTACACGTTTCCCTCTAGTTTTTCCTTTAATGACTCAGCAAAAAAAATTGAAAAAAAAATCGTTTTCCGCTTCCGAAAATCAACAATAGAATTGCATTTTCTTTATTTCAACCAAACTAGCTTCATTTAAAGGACAAAATACTTAATGGTTCCAAATTGAAGACGAATGTCGGCGGCAGGATGTTTGCCGAATTCGACTTATTAATGCTTTAAGATCAAAAGTCAAAACAGCTTTTGAAGCTGCCCGACGAGGAAGACAATAACTGAACTGAGGCGATGTCAATGAAATATTAAGCTATTAAATACTTACTCTAAATCCCAGCGTGACGTCTTCTATACAAAATCTAAGCCAGGCGCCTACTGTAGAGCGATTTCTAGCATGGAGGGTGCAATCACCAGTAGAAGGACGATTTTTAGAAACATTGTCTCGTCGTCCATTAAGAATGAATTTGATTCTCACTAAGTGCCAGTTATTTGGGCTTTGTGTCAAACTAAAATGTGAAATGAAAGATTTTTGTTGTGAAGGGACATTTCGTCAAGGGAATAAAAGATGGTCACCGGCTGTTAAACGAGAGATGGCATATTGATCTCTTCGTCCACCAATGATGCCTTGATGATCACTGAGCGCCCGATAATTGTGGCCTTATGCCAAATGAAATTGAGCTAAATATATATAAACGAGTAATACCATATACATTGAAGAAGAATTGGAATGTGCTCGGAAGAACTACATTCCTTGGTTCCGCAAAGTCTAACCTTCACAGCTAGGACCCGCCATGACACTTCCATTGTATCAAAACAAAAACATTTTCTCCGAATTACATCGGTGAGGAGTAAGTTCCACTCGAACAGCTTCTCCCCGTGAACTGCCCTGTGGAACAGACTCCCAAGAGGATGCTTCCTCGATCACTCAATCTCAACCTACCCAAGTCTAGAGTTAACCTTTATCATCCCCTTCTATCCTATACACTACCCCTTAACGTAACCCTCTACCACGAGTAGCCCTCGAACCGTGTACAGGGTGAACCTTACTGTAAAAAAAGATGAAAATAAACACACATGATATATATATATATATATATATATATATATATATATATATATATATATATATATATATATATATATCATGTGTGTTTATTACGCATTACATAAGCATTACTCTTCAAGTAAATTGAATTGAGTTCTCCGAGCCGCTGGCGTATTTCGTATAGAGAAAAACGTTAAAATTCCCGTCCTTCCTGCCGTGCGACGATGGCCTAGAGGTAAGAAATCTGACTGATGTCAAATCAGTTGTGTTTCGATCCGGGCTTTAAGCAATCGGACGTCTAATCGTACTGAGGAGCTGTGATACAGCGAAACCGTCTGTCTGTAGATGTCTATACACACACACACACACACATATATATATATATATATATGGTGCGATGAGTAAACTGTCGCAATTTCATATTAATTTCACACTGTGCATTGTTTTTTTATTTTATCGACGGCATAGTATAGTAAGGTCAGTTGGGCACCGTCTATTTTAAAAAGGGCACCATGACGCAATTCACTGCGCCGGAAATTTAGAAACGGCATGCTGTACTGCTTGGCATTCATGCCGGAAGCTCCAATGTGAATATTTCGGAGAGCTTGAAATGCCAATCTGAGGAGAGTGCAGAAGATTCGGAAAGATTTGGATGAGTCTAATGGGGATTACGAAGGTGTTTTGAGTGATTACTAGTCAGGGTGACGTTATGCCTCCGTTCATCTTCCCACAGGGCCTCAGACTCAACATAGAGGCCTACATCAAGTACCTTGAGAAGGTAGTGCTGCCTTGGGTCAAATGGGTGTGCGATGAAGAGCCTTTGGATTGGCAACGGGATTCTGCACCATGCCACACAAGCAATAGAACCCGGTAATAGCAGTCAGACAATTTCTGCGACCACATAACCCCTTACATCTGGCCACTTAACTCCCCAGACTGCAACCTCCTTGATTATTATTTGTGGGGCAGAGTTGAGCCAAAGACCAACAAAACTCCTTGTAACACCAAAGACGAACTGAAGGAAAGGATTATGGCAGAATTCACCAATTTAAACAAGGAGACGGACCAGAAGAGTTGCAGGATATTTCGAAGTCGTCTTGCCGTGGTTGAAGCCAATGGCGATTTTATGGAATAAATTTACTTTTTGGTATTTGAAAATATTCTTGTGTAATTTTGGTAAATATACCTGACGACAATTTATTCATCGCACCATATATATATATATATATATATATATATATATATATATATATATATATATATATATTATGAAATGGATTAATATAATTCATATATTATGAAATGGACTATATATATATATGCTTATCCAGGCACCTTACCTTACACCTATCTGATCACAGCTCTATTAGAACCCATTTAAACACACACACAAACTTACCAGACTCCATTAGAAACATACTAGTAGAAAACACAAATATAATAACTTCATCCACTTGTAAAAAAAGATTAAAAATAATGGAAGCTTTAATAATAGAAAAGAAAAAGCCAACTCTTAATATTAACTACGAACAAGGCCACAATGTGCTGACCGTATTCGGAAATTAAAAACATCTCTACAACACACTAAAACATACACATAATACACACATTCAATTAAGCTGAAAAATCGAATCATCCTTGATAATGTCTAAAGGTGTAGCCGAAAGTGCTCGGAATTATAAAACATTTGGACAGTTTTTACACACTCTTTGTCCAGAACAGAAAGCTCTTGTTTGAACATAAGAAAAATTAAATAAAAAGCTTAACCGTAGCACCTTGCCTGTCGTTTTTAATGAAACATGCATAAACGAAGGATTGCTGCCTAAATATACAACTATATATATATATATATATATATATATATATATATATATATATATATATATGTGTGTGTGTGTCTGTGTGTGTAGAGAGGGAGAGAGAAAGAGAGAGAGATAGAGATACAATATATATATATATATATATATATATGCTCCCGAAAAAATAGATTTCGGTCGAGCACTTTAGAGGGAAAGTGCGAATTTATAAACAGTCACTGCTACTACTGATAATTCAAAACTATTCTATGAATCGAGCACTCTGAGTCACTTGCGTGTTTATTCGAAAATAAATACGTAAAAATTCACCTTCCTCTCTGCCGGAAGCTGATAGCTTAGGGGAAAAATCTCCGACCGATGCCAAATCAGTCGGGTTTCGAACCTAACTTGAGGCAATCGGATGTCTAGCCTACAGTGACAACAGTCTTTCTGTGGATTACTATATAGTAAACAGTAATTCGACCTTGCAAACAAGATGCTTCCTCTATAGCTAAATGGTATAGCACGTCAGACTCTATGCCGGTTCCGTGTAGGATACAGGTTCGATTTCTGGCGGAGAACACATATTTTCTATGGAAAAATAACGTATACATGGAAAATATATTTAATAATTGTTTGACTTAGTTCATTTCATATTTTTATTTTTATTTTTATTTTTATTTTTATTTTTATTTTTATATTTATATTTATATTTATATTTATATTTATATATATATATATATATATATATATATATGGACGAAAGAAGAAATATTTGTTTTTAGTATGATAAAAGAAGCGTACGTTATAAGAAAGAAAGAGGTGATGATAACGCTCTCATATGTTTAAAGTCTGCTTCAGTAAAGTGGAAAACCATTCCATTTTATTGAAGAAAAAGAAAGAAAAATGGAAGATAGAAGTAGAGAGAGAAAGAGAGAGAGAGAGAGAATTAGATTAAGTAGAGAGCAGACACTACACTTTGATCTTAGCCAAAAGGCCCAGAAACGTTTATATTGTTGAGATTTAAAGTGAGTTTAACAATACCATGGAAAAGTTGTCCAAGTCCACTCGGCACTTTTGGTGACGCCTCAGGCACCAAGCAATAAACTCCATTTCTTCCTGAAAGAAAGGTACTACCTAGGGGAAAGGGCTTAAAATTATTTGAACCTCTCGAGCCAAAAGGCCGAGTAGCAATGGCGACTACCAAAAAAGAGCCACTTTTTAGGGTGCTGTATCGAACGATAGAAAACGAGTAAGACAATCGCCAAAGAACAGTTACCATAAATAAAATAAAATCGGCTGAATTATTTTAAAATAATTCTTCAGAAACGAGGAAAGGGAAGGGAGGATTGTGTAGTTTATAAATATTAGGTGAGTATGATGGTTATGCGTTTGTGTTTATGTGCAGGTGTTTTATGCACATCAAAACGTATTCATGAAAATAGTGTCGATACAATTGTGTACTCGTAATTAGACCAACTGCCTTTCATTAATCATTCTTAATTTGACCTTCTCTGAAACAATCTGCGCTATTTATTGGATGTGTTACAGTATAGTTTTTGTGCCACTTTTCTTGCATAATGAAACAAAGAGAACAAAGTCTCCAGATTTTCCGTCCGATCTTCATTGAATCGATAAAAAAAATGACTTTAATCATTTACTTGTCGGCTTCAGAGTCCTAGCCGCGGTTTATATTTACGATATACTAAAGAGGTTAGGGTTAGATTATGTCATTCTGAAGACTAAAAATACACCGACGACTATCTCGCCGTAGAGCAGCTTTTAATGAAGTACAAGTGCAGACTATAAAATAACAGTAAACTTATTTTTACTTGTTGTAATAAATTCACCCCAAGCAAGGCGATAATGCCACTAAAAGAAAAAGGGTAAATGGGAGCGAAAGAGAATGAAAAAGATTTCAGAAGGACACAGAAACCCAACCCTAAACAGGAAACAAGGGTTAAACCTGAACTGCTGTTCAAAAGACCGGAAAGAAGTGTCAACCGAGCGGTAGGAAAACCTCTCTACTCCTATTAAAAAAAAAATAGTAAATAAAATTAACGAATTTAGGCGGAGAGGTAAGGGTACATAGTTGAAGTCGACTTTAGAAGGAACCGGAAACCCAATCCTAAACAGGAAACAAAGAATAAACCTCTACTCCTAATCAAAAATCTATCTACTACTACTGAAGGAAGAAAACAAATAAATAAAATTTCAGAGTTTAGGTGGAGACGTTAGAAGTATAGAGTTGAAGTAGATTTTAGAAGGAACCGGAAACCGAATCCTAAACAGGAAACAAGGGATAAACCTCTACTCCTATTCAAAAAACCTATCTACTCCTACTGAAGGAAGAAAATAAATAAATAACATTTCAGAGTTTAGGCGGAGACGTTAGAAGTATAGAGTTGAAGTAGACTTTAGAAGGAACCGGAAACCGAATCCTAAACAGGAAACAAGGGATAAACCTCTACTCCTATTCAAAAAACCTATCTACTCCTACTGAAGGAAGAAAATAAATAAATAACATTTCAGAGTTTAGACGGAGACGTTAGAAGTATAGAGTTGAAGTAGACTTTAGAAGGAACCGGAAACCCAATCCTAAACAGGAAACAAGGGATAAACCTCTACTCCTATTCAAAAAACCTATCTACTCCTACTGAAGGAAGAAAATAAATAAATAACATTTCAGAGTTTAGACGGAGACGTTAGAAGTATAGAGTTGAAGTAGACTTTAGAAGGAACCGGAAACCCAATCCTAAACAGGAAACAAGGGATAAACCTCTACTCCTATTCAAAAAGCCTATCTACTCCTACTGAAGGAAGAAAACAAAAAAATAAAATTTCAGAGTTTAGGCGTAGACGTTAGAAGTATAGAGTTGAAGCAGACTTCAGAAGGAACCGGAATTCCAACCCTACAAATGTTATAGTCGCTATTCTCGTAGACTATTAACCCTGTAGTGAATTCGGTTCTTACTAGGTGGTCCATGAGAACGACTTGTTCCATAACTAAGTTAAATTTGTTGAACGAATAAATATTAATAAAACAAACGCTTCACAGAAGTCATCAGGATATTTTTGAACTTATAACCGAGAATTGTAGTTTAAATAGCAGAGTAGACTGCAATCTCTCGTTTTCTTTTTAATTATTTCATCTCAATGAAGGCGATAACGCCACTAAGACGCAATGAGTGGAAAAGAATGAGAAGAGTTTAGTGAGGATAAAGAAAAAGAAAAAGAACAGGTTCAAGAAGACAAAAAGGAGGAGGTTGATGTTGCATTTAATTTTTTCAAGGAACAGAAGCAAGAAATCGGAAGAGAGTTCCACACGTGAGAAGTGTGAGAGAAGATACTATTAGAATAGAACTTACGGTTGCAGCTAGCTAGTTCAACAGTAAAACCATGTGATCTAGTAGTTAATGTTCGAGGTACCAAGGTGATCTCTTGAGTAGTAATCTAAGAGAAACACTGAAATTCAAAACTTGGTCATTCACATGTGATAAAGTAAAGGAACCCGCAGAGAGTCATAATTGTCTACGCCTTAAAAACAAAATGGCATTCCAAAAAAGTCCCTACCTATTTGTCGGAGCATGCTCCCTAAATTTACCTAACAAACCTAATTGAGGCGCGTGTAGAGAAGGATTTTGGCACAGAAAGTGGCGTCTTCGATCCGAGTTCAAATTCTTGTCTAGTTAGCGCTTTCAGTTTGGTTTGGTTTGTTTTGTTTTACGGCATATCAACCTCAATGGGTGATTTAATGCCGACAACTTTTTTTTTCTTGGTAATGTTTTGTTTTGTCAAAAATCTATTTCTGGTAATATTTTTTCCTCAAAAATGTATAGCAGGTAATATTATTTAACAAATGCATTGCTTGTAATATTTTTTTTTCAAAAACGTCTTGCTGGTAATATTTTTTTTCAAAAATATATTGCTCGTAATAGTTTTTTCTTCAAAAATTTATTTCTGGTAATAATTTTTTACAAAGTATTTCTGGTATTAAAACCTACCTTTACACTCTCATAATGCTTTTTACCTCAGTTTCGGGTTTAACTATTTGCCCATAGCTGGGACCCTAACAGGTGCTACCACCCTGGGTCAGGGTGGACCTGGGAACACCAGCAATTAAGAGGTGGTTCTACGCACCTCCAAACCTCCTGATCAGAGGCCTTGCTGTTGGACTTAGTTTATCGTCTTACCCAGGACGCAGATGTAGTTTATTGTCTTACCCTCGACGCAGATGTCGTTTATCGTCAAAACCCTGGACGGAGTTAGCGCTTTCAGCATTCATTTTCTAATAAGGATAAAACCTCCAAGAATCAAGAAATATATAATCTGACTTGAACCTGAATACCTATCACGAAATCATATCCATAGATTAATTCCTTTAAAATATCCTCTAAAATGATTAGAACCTTAATTTTCGAAAAATGAATTAATATTTCTGGCTTAAATTTCCTTCCTTTGCCCATTTGGCCAGCGTTGTGAAGCTGAAAGACTAATCAGAAAAGCCCGTTCTGCACAGCAAATAGTCTTCTAGTAGACATCGCTAAGACAAGATGTTCTCCATAACACGTGAATAAATACAGCCATGACGTGCAAGACTTTTAATATCGACTAACTTTGCTTTTCAGAGTTAGATAGAAGATACATAACAAATTTTATAGTTTAAGGAAATACATTTCGTAAAGATTTCCCTCGATGTATGCATCCATCTGTTCGTTTCAAACTGTGTAAGAAAGACTGCAAAACATTTACACCTCCACTTTTATAGGCAGAAGCACACAAATGCATGCTAGGATTTTTTTCATAGCATATAAAATACGTCGGTTTGAACTTTCACCTGACTCAGTCCCGATCTGTCTTGTCTTGAAGTCAGAAAGGTAGATTCGCTCGCTTTTGTGTGTCAAAGCCAATACTTAGTTTGCGAACGTTTTGCCATATTACCGTTGATTTGTCTTGCTTATATTGTTTGCTTGTTTTATATTCTTTTTGCCATGTTTCTTTCTTTTCTTTCTCTTGTTATTGCAAACTTTGTCACCCCTTTTTGTTGGACCGTTCTGTTATTTATTTTGCTTTTGACCATGGCTGCTCATTCCACGTCTTGGAGACGGTATCATAGTCTATGAAAGTTTTCTTTTAAGAATAATTGTTCAAAGATGAAAAATATCAGTTCTTGGTTTGTATATAACAGAAAGAAAAATATTCCTTTAGTCAGAATTTACCTGTTACTGAATTTTTTTTCTTTTTTTGCGGTTCTCATAAAATGAACAAGTCTTGCAGGGAATCACAGAATTCTCTTAGCTTGTAAGATAGAATTTTGACCTTTTCTGCTTCCTTGAAGTAACATCGTTCTTTCTATGACATTTTCCCCAACAATCGACGCTTGGCCAAAGAAAATATTGTGAACAATTCATTTCAATGAAGCATTCTTTCCTGAGACGAAATCGAATTCATGCTGACTTCTTCTTAACAAAGAATTTCACGAAATCTCTTAATCCAAAGTCGAAAAATGAAATAACAAAAAGGGAATGTGTCAATTGCCTCTGATTAACTGAGTTGATAAACTTTTAATCGATATAGATTAGGCCCAGATATAATGCATGGATTTTCACTCTATAAACGCCATGAGTACCAAGTAAAGTATCTATCTATCTATCTATCTATCTATCTATCTATCTATCTATCTATCTATCTAATAAGAGCTAATAAAAAGAAAAAGTAAGAGAAAAAACACAATAGAAAATAAACGGAAAAAGAAAAAGAAACTAAGAAGAAAAGTCCTATCGAAACAGTAATATGCAGTGCGCTCCGAGGGTAGGCTAAAAATTTCATAGGCTGACTATAAGGGAGTGATGCTAGAACTGTGAAATCTTGCATGCAGTCATTTCAACTGTTCTTATTAAGAACTACATTGTTTCTTTCCAGATAACTGTTCATAGAAGACTGTTCAGCTTATTTGTCAAAAAACTCATCAACAGCAGATAATACGTCATCATCATTGCGATACCAGTTACCAACCAAATGTTTTATTTTCATGTTGGAGAACAGATGATAGTCACAGGAGCATAGGGAAAGTGAAACTTACGCACAGCAGCCATTGAAACCAAGAAGTTGTGCGCTGGAGAAATTTTCTGATAAAACAAGTCTCCTTTCATACGTTTTCCTGGGTGAATTTGCGAGTTGACGTGGCCTTCTCCATTGATGGTGTGGCCCCTTTGAATAAATACAATTTTTTTCTTCGGGTTTTTCATATCATCACAATGCCAAATGCTGTCGGAACTTGTTTCCCATCCGGTATCCCATCTAGGTACTGACCAGGCTTGACATTGCTTAACTTCGGTGATCAGAAGAGAAGAGGCATTTCAACGTGATATTGCCGTAAGCCTATTCCACCATCCAAGATATATTCGGTAACCCAAGTACTGACCAGGCATGACAGTGCTTAACTTTGGTGATCGGAAGTGAAGTGGTATTTCAACGTGATGTTGCTGTAAGACTGATTGAATGTTAGTTAATAATTTAAAAATTCCCAGGAATGTATTTATTTTCCTTCGTACATCTTTTCTTTTTTGACTCAGCCGACCAATTCTAGAGTGGCGGCCATTTAAATTGGGGCACATTCAAAAGATCTCGAAGCATTTTCTTTCTTCATTCTGCTTTTTCTTGTTTTGCTTTTGTCGTTGTACTGTTCGATTTTGTCCTTGATTCAACGATGTGATATTTTCATCATTCCATACATTCCTTTTAATGTCACATTAATTAGTTTTTAATTGATCTCAAGTTAATTACCTTTTTATATACTATACGGATCATTAGAAATGAAGCTGATACTCACCGGCTGGTCTTGTGACAAAACTAATCATTGAATAAGTGTATGGATGGCTCCTCGTTGTGTAATAGCAATCTTGATTTGTAGATTACTAGCAAGGAGAGATGCTAGGATGGGTACTCAAGCCTTGAATGGCAACCTCCCTAGAGATGTTATTTCAATTAAAAAAAAAAACACTCGGTGTAATTAGATTACAATGAGCTGGGCGACAGCAAGGGCATCCGGTATTGTAAAACGTTGTTTCAAATCAGTATGTATGATTTTCTGTTAGACATGACCTGTTTTGTTTTGTTGTGAGATTAATCCTAGTCCTGCCTCAAAATGTGTAGTTATTTGTTTTTGTTTATATATGTAGTTCGATCTTCATCGAACTATAGATCCGGTCAATTGGGAAAACGGGAGAGGTGGAAAGAACGAATTGGAGAAGAGCAGCCCACGAAAAAGCAACATATATATATATATATATATATATATATATATATATATATATATATATATATATATATATATATATATATATATATATATATATATATATATATATATATATATATATATATATATATATATATATATATATATATATATATATATATATCTCCCTGTCGTGCGCCGACGGCTTAGTGGTAGAATTTCCGACTGACGCCAATTCAGTCGGGTTTCGATCCTAGCTAGAGGCAACCGGACGTCTAGCCACACTGAAGAGCTGTGATACAGCGAAAGAGTCTGTCTGTGGATGACAATAATTATATATATATATATATATATATATATATATATATATATATATATATATATATATATATATATATATACTTAAAATAAAATGTGCCACCCTATAGATCCGGTTAATTGGGAAATCATCCTTTGAAAAGACCAGAAGACAAATAGAAGAGACGAAGAGAGGGCAAAGTAAAGGTCGGTCTAATCTTTTACATTCACTTCTATATAAATACACTTGGGAAAGGCATGAATCCGTCTCTCCCTTATCTGCAGTAGGGTAAACTGGACATTCAACCATTAGGTAACTACCAATCTAAGAGGATTCCACTGAATTTTAACCCGTGGAGAAAGCAACAAGAAACCATTCCAGTGTCTTTCCTAAGAAGTCATAGCAATTCAAACACAATAGAGAAAAAGGATATGTGGAGAGCCATGACCGTCTACTTTCAAGGAAGCACATAACATTAATAAATAAATAAAAGCCATTTTGTAATGGTAGCTATCGTAAGCAACCTGAGGCCTGTGCGCCGGACGAATTCTATTTAACGTTAATTTATTCTTAACTTCGAGATTAAAGAGTTCCTTCAGTTCGCGCTGTTTGTAAATATTGGAATATTAATAAATATTCAACCATTTTCTTTTTTATTGCAAACTGAACTTTTCTATTCAGTTTCATAGCAAGCTATATTTCGGTCGATGTAAATTAAATTGTGTTATTAAAACGTAAGATAGGGGATTTAGACAAAATTAAAATTAAAAGAATGTGTCAGCCGTAAAAGATTGGAATTTGATCGAACAGAAGATGAAAGGATTTCGTAGAAAAATCATTTTTCTAGAATCAGTTTTCAAAATTCGTAACAAAAATTCACGGATAAAAAAATATGAAATGCAAATTATTTCAATAAAAATGCAAATATTGCCATTTCCTCGCTTACCTAACTGAAACCCAATTGCCAATAAGCACATTTCGCGGGGAAATTTAATTCGATACTTATCGAGTGACTGTCTTATGTTTTTGTATTAACTATTTATTTTTTTCCTTTAATACGAGTAGACAGGTTCGTCTATCGGCCAATTCAGACACATCCACAGTTTATGAATAGAAGTAGAAGATAATATAGAAAATGTGGAGAGCCATGAACGTCTAAACCCAGAACAGATACGTCGTTAAAAAAAAACTATTTATGTTTGAAATCGCTAAACAAATACAAGTTTCGCAAAGATTTTAGCAGTGGTTTTCCGGTTCCTGCTAAAGTCAACTTCAACTCTATACTTCTAACGTCTCTGCCTAAACTCTGAAATGTTATTTATTTATTTTCATCCTTCAGTAGGAGTAGATAGGTTTTTTGAATAGGAGTAGAGGTTTATCCCTTGTTTCCTGTTTAGGATTGGGTTTCCGGTTCCTTGTAAAATCTACTTCAACTCTATACTTCTAACGTCTCTGCCTAAACTCTGAAATTTTATTTATTCATTTTCTTCCTTCAGTAGGAGTAGATAGGTTTTTTGAATAGGAGTTTTGTGGATTTCACTTTCGACGTCTCAGAAGGCGCGACATTCTTATCTTTTGAAAGGAAAAACATGTCGTCGTTCTATTAATTCGCTTAACATGGATTGCGTTTTTTTATTAACCACGCTTTGTAATCCTGAAAGATCGCGAATCAAAACAAAATACAGAAAGGTGTCATGGCGCCAAACGCCTGGCCATTTCAGAATGACACTTCATCAACGGAAATATCATAAGATCAGAATATTAGAATCTATCTATCTCATAGTGTTCATATCTATCTATCTATCTATCTATCTATCTATCTATCTATCTATCTATCTATCTATCTATCTATCTCGGTCTGTCCTTATCTATCTATCTATCTATCTATCTAAGTCTGT
>OZ038514.1:77056312-77071312 GCA_964036315.1 Acanthosepion esculentum | reverse complement strand
TATATATCATTTAACATTTTATATTCTCCACCAGAATGGGGAGAAAATAGTAGAAATAATTTGTTTTTATCTATGCGTTCTTCATGTCGACTGTATTTAATAAATTTGGTTATGTACTCCTGACAGATTTAGAAATTATTGACATTTGGAAAAACGTTCGCGAAAGTGGGTTTAGAAAATAGTATTCGATAAGGCATTTTGCCTATATGGCTTCATCAGATGAATAACGATAAATGTATGAGTATGCTTTTGTTTATTAGATACGTTCGAAATGGAGGACGCATAGGCAAAAACAATTGTTTCATCTATATTCTACCCATTCTGAAGGATTTCCATCTCAAAACTTGGACAATTAAGGTGAAGAATATCTATATACATAAATTAATATTCACTATATATATATATATATATATATATATATATATATATATATATATATATATATATATATATATATATATATAGGTATAGTATTGGTGTATACGGAATAAATTCCAATAACCAACAATTACTATTCTTAAAAGAGTGCTCAATACAGAGTAGAGCAGATATAATTATTTAAAAATTATAACATAAATATGTTATAAAACCACTACAAAAATAGCCATTTTGTTTCATTCAACACTTCCGGTTTCTTATCAAGTGATGATGTTCAACATCATCACTTGATTATACACCAGAGGTGTTGAAACAAAATGGGTATTTTTGTAATTTTATAACATATTTATGTTATAATTTTTAAATAAATAATTATATATATATATATATATATATATATATATATATATATATATATATATGTATGTATGTATTTATGTATCTAAATCTTAAAATACATATAAATCAGTTAATATTAAGAGAAATGAATAACTCGAATTAGCATCCTATACTCATTAAACAACGACATTAAGAGTACAATCAGTAAAATTTCATCATACCCAACAAAATCTTTGAAGAGCTTGGAAGTCCTGCAGCAATTTCGTAAGTCGGCCCAGGACAGGGAAATTTGTAGAGAAATGATAAGAGTTATTTAGAAAGTTCCCGAAGATGAGAAACCACACTTCAAGTGGAAGCAGCTCTGGTGATGATGAGGGTGATGACAAATGAAGTCATCTTATTTTCCCGTTTTTTGTTTTTTGTTGTTCAATTCAGAAGCAAGTCTCGGAATAAATCTTGTTCACTTCATTCTACGTTAAGAGAGTTACCATTTTTCCCGCTCTTAACATTTTAAACAATCGAAACTCTCTTGTGTTTGACACATTCCTGATGAGAAACCGACCTAAAAATCAAATTTTAATTGTCTGTTAAAAATATCAATCATCATTTTTTTTTCTTCTTATATTCATTCTCCTATATCTTTGTCATAAAATCACGTTAAATTCAATTTGCGTCAAATCGACTTGTTTGTATTTTTCTTTGAAAGAAAATATTAATTTTTCGACAATAAGCGAGTCACGTACTGTCCACAAAGCTGGCTTTAAATTAAAGAATTTTTTTTATTACCTCTCGAAATGGCCATAAACAGAGATGTAGGCGACATTAAATTCATAAATCGGTCTCTTGAATCCCCAAAAGCAAATACAATGGAATTTCATTAAAAAAACAAAAAGCAATCTTTTTGTTTTAACTCGTTTGTCTTTGATATCTCAAGAAATTCGACGATCGGTAAGCAAACAGCCGAAAATAATAACCTCGTACAAGACTTACATTCGTATCCAGTTTGCTATTAAAACAAAATGGTGGACAACAAATCTAGTAGAAGTACTCGGAATTAAAAAAAACTATCACGAGGAGGGATGGGCTCCGTCAGGCTAACTTTTTTTAGACGCACTCATTACTACTTCTGCAATTCATGTGCTGCACCAACAATCATTCGCGAAAGCATAAACGCACCAACTTAAGTCTGGCACAAGGCTGCACATATCGAGCACTTACGATTGATCGAATGTACTTATAATGATAGTAATGTCTGGTAGACACGGTGGAGTAATGGATAGCGACTTCAATTGAGGAATCGGAGAGCCGAGTTCGAATTCCAGTCGAATCCATTGCATTCACTTACGTGCTAATAACCTTGGGAAAGGTATGAATCCTCTTCTAGATTTTCCCGCATGAGTAATGGATAGCGACTCGGATTGAGGAATCGGAGAGCCGAGTTCGAATTCCTGTCGAATCCATTACATTCACTTAACGTGCTAATAACCTTGGGAAAGGTATGAATCCTCTTCTAGATTTTCCCGGAGGAGTAATGGATAGCGGCTCGGATTGTGGAATCGGAGAGCCCAGTTGGAATTCCAGTCGAATCCATTACATTCACTTACGTGCTAATACCCTTGGGAAAGGTATGAATCCTCTTCTAGATTTTCCCGGAGGAGTAATGGATAGCGGCTGGGATTGAGGAATCGGAGAGCCGAGTTCGAATTCCAGTCGAATCCATTACATTCACTTACGTGCTAATACCCTTGGAAAAGGTATGAATCCTCTTCTTGATTTTCCCGGAGGAGTAATGGATAGCGGCTCGGATTGAGGAATTGGAGATCCGAGTTCGAATTCCAGTCGAATCCATTACATTCACTTACGTGCTTGGGAAAGGTATGAATCCTCTTCTAGATTTTCCCGGAGGAGTGATGGATAGCGGCTCGGATTGAGGAATCGGAGAGCCGAGTTCGAATTCCAGTCGAATCAATTACATTCACTTACGTGCTAATAACCTTGGGAAAGGTATGAATACTCTTCTAGATTTTCCCGGAGGAGTAATGGATAGCGGCTCGGATTGAGGAATCGGAGAGCCGAGTTCGAATTCCAGTCGAATCCATTACATTCACTTACGTGCTTGGGAAAGGTATGAATCCTCTTCTAGATTTTCCCGGAGGAGTAATGGATAGCGGCTCGGATTGAGGAATCGGAGAGCCGAGTTCGAATTCCAGTCGAATCCATTGCATTCACTTACATGCTAATAACCTTGGGAAAGGTATGAATACTCTTCTAGATTTTCCCGGATAATGGATAGCGGCTCGGATTGTGGAATCGGAGAGCCGAGTTCGAATTCCAGTCGAATCCATTACATTCACTTACGTGCTAATACCCTTGGGAAAGGTATGAATCCTCTTCTAGATTTTCCCGGAGGAGTAATGGATAGCGGCTGGGATTAAGGAATTAATGTTCTTCTCCCATCGTAGGCCAGACATTTGCATAACCTTGTGAGGGCATATCCTAAGTTCGGCTGGATTCACTTCCGATATCCTTTAAGGTCCCATTCTGCCCCTGATAGCTTTTTGAGCTCACCTTCTAGGTGAATCCTCGTCTCAACTAGGTTTTTGACTTTCTCCAGTGACAACTAGGACAAAACATACTTTGGTATCTCCTACAGTACTTTTCTTTGATCAAGGTTCCTGATCAGCATTTAATTCGATTGGAATTTCCTAACCTGAATAACATGTTAAAGACTATAGCTCGTTTACCATTACACTATTATTATTTATTCTGAGTATGTATCCATTTCTCTCCATTTTCCTTAAGACATACACAGCATCCTTCTGTAGAACCACAGCTCTGTTGTTTCCTGGTTTCAATTCGTCTGGGAGGAGATTGTCCAGCATTCACTGCCTTACAGAAGGATTGATATTTACATAGCAGCTCAGTACTCTTTGCTTCGTCGTTAACGAAGTCTTCCTGTTTCTTAATATGATGCTTAGCTTTTTGGAAGGCATATTTTTAATTCCATTGCGTCTTCGGATTGCGGTGTCGCATTACAAATTTATTGTGGCATTTAGTAATTTAATAAATTCTAGTATTTTTCATTTTTCTGCTGTTTGTTTTTCATTGGAACATTCGTGTGTATAATTCATGTGTGTATATGTATCATGTTCTAGTTTGTCTGTGAGGGATTCTGATGATAATGTGTATTCGTTTGTGTATCTATATATGTCTGTGTATTCTTCTGTGTGTATATGTATGTGTGTATGCATTTGTGTTCATATGTGTATGCGTCTGTATGTATGTGCGCATGTCTAGTTTGTATATTTTTTTTAATTTAATTTTATTTTTTTATAAGCATTCACTCCAAGCAAAGCCATTAGTACTCAAGTGGGGGGGACTACAGAGAGTGAAATTAAGAAAAACAGATAGGGAATAGGGGTGGGGATTGAGGAAAGGATAAAAAAGAAGAACGGGAATCAAGGCATTAGAAGATGTCAATTGATATTACATTTAAATTTTTGAAGATTGCAATTATCGGGGAAACAATTAAGAGGAAGGGAGTTCCGCTGTCGGGAAGTGCGAGAGAAGAACTTCCATATTTAATGATTTTTCGCACGTTAATTTGGGGGACGCTTTGTTTGAGGGTGATAGAATTTAAGTTACACTGGTTCTAGTAACAGGTAGACATATCCTGGTCTCTTAAAGTATGGGTTTTATAGAAATTGGTGAAATGTAATAAAGCGTGTTTATAGATAATAAAATATTTTTCAGAGCACCGTTGAAGTATTTCCTTCGTAAAGAATTATGTTCTTTTCTAATTAGTGTGGCATTTATAAAATCGAAGGTATGACCTGTTTTGTTTCTATGCATTACGAGCGAGGAAACAAAATTTGAAAATAAATTAGTAATCCCCAACAGTAGGAAAGGGAGCTATAATCAAAAATTAAAATAGTTACAACACTATACCGGGATTTATGACATAAAACGCATACAATGTAGGAAAAGTTACATTGGTGAAACATCTAGGAACTTAAAAGCCTGCATCTACAGAAATAATAGAGAACTGCGTCGGGACAAGCGTACAGACCTTAAATTCATATATATATATATATATATATATATATATATATATATATATATATATATATATATATATATATATAAACTAATAAATTCTAATACTTAAAACTAAAAAACCCAACCAAGGTATTCTAGCGTCAACTGACGTAGAAAAATTATTATTTGCCGATGAAACCATTGATATAATCCTTAACTCTGTATATAGAAATAATTCAATTACACCTATATATATATATATATATATATATATATATATATATATTACAGTAAAGTTCACTCTGTACAAGGCTCGGGGGCAACTCGAGGTAGAGGGTTACGTTAAAGGGTAGGTTATATGGATAGGAGAAGAAAAATAGGGGTTGACTCTAGACTTGAACAGGTTAAGATCAAGGAAGCATTCTTTTGGGAGTCTGTTCCATAGGCCCGTGGCTCAAGGGAAGAAGCTGTTTGAGTGGAACTTACTGCTCGCCACTGGAATACGGAGGGAATGTGCGTGGTTTGCTACTATGTAAGTGGCATGGTTATGAAGCTCAGACCTGATTGAACTAGGAGATGCTGTTCGTCGGTGCGAATGCCACTTTTTAGTAGGGATAGAGCCGTGAGTTAGAGGTTGGAGGGTGATATTCGATTCATTCTCTTTATATATGTATATATATATATATATATATATATATATATGAATGATAGAAATTATTATTAGGAGGATTTGATAATTATATTTAAGTAATTCATCGAGTCTGAAACCTCAACAGAATGCAGAAAGCACTGGACGGCCGTTTCGTCCTATATTTGGGACTCATCAGCAGTGCGCATCCACTACCGAGAATTGAAACCCTGACAGTTGGTTATCAAGCAAACACCATACCATCAGTTCCAACGGGCCTCGGTGACGAAGAGGTAGCAAATCAGACTCAATATAGCGCCGCTCGCTCACATATTCCGTGGTGGAACTCTACTGAGATTCTCTCTAACCATAGGACTGTGTTCCCTGGAGCCACGACTACTATCACCAAGCCGCTCACTCTAGAGCATTAGAAGCCGGTTCACGCAATGATATACATTTGAAATTATTAGGAGAATTTGATAATTATATTTAAGTAATTCATCGTCTGAATCCTCAGGGACTATATTGAGTCTGATTTGCTATCTTTTCTTCACCGAGGCCCGTTGGAACAGTTGATATGATGTTTGCTTGACAACCTAACTGTCAGGGTTTCAATTCTCGGTAGTGGATGCGCACTGCTGATGAGTCCCAAATATAGGACGAAACGGCCGTCCAGTGCTTTCTGCATTCTGTTGATGTTTCAGACTCGATGAATTACTTAAATATATATATATATATATATATATATATGAATGATGAAATATAGTTTTACGGTATGCTATATTTATGGGCGAAAGTGCTCAATGTCAGGGATATAGCGTATGTAAATATAAAATTGGACATCGTAGTCAACACCGAAAGGCGACAGACTGTTTCGTGCTAAACGCAATCTTTAGGTCACGACGATTGAGTTTAGGATGAAACATGTGTGTCTGTATGTGCGTGTGTATGTATGTATAACAATTTTTATTATTAAAATGAGCGTTTGTTTATTTAGGACGCTCCTGAGATCTATCATACTTTTCATTCGTTTCGTTTCTGAAACCATTTATGTAGTTTAATTCTGTAACTCTCATTTTTTGACTCCATGCATCATTGCAATTTCTGCCTCTGGTTTAATTTATAGTTTGTTTCTTCTAAAATACCATTCTTTTAAAGATGTTTTCTTTTTCATTTTTAGATCCCATATATATTTTGATAGAAATGAATAAGTAAATAAAAAATGTAATTTTTGTATGTGTATTAAAAAAGTCGTTTGAAAGTATTTAAAATTAAGTAGTCTTAAGAATATATATATATATATATATATATATATATATATATATATATATATATATATATATATATATATATATATATTAAAAAGAAGAGAGAAACCGCAAACGTTTTTGGTTGTAATGTGGATTTTCATTTTAAATATTAGGCTTTATTTTCTCTAATTTTGCTACACGTGTTTCCGATCTCGCGATCTTCATCAGGCAAAGGGTGGCGAGTTCCACATATTATTAAAAATAATTAATTTTTTTCTTATTTTTTTCGATGTTAAATATTCTCGATATGAGACATTCTCTTTTTTGTGTGTTAGTAACCCAAATGTCTTACTTGAACACGTGTAGCAAAATTATGGAAAATAAAGCATAATATTTTTTTTTAAATTCCACATTACAACCAAAAATGTTTGCGGTTTCTCTCTTCTTTTTAATATACACACTTTTCTCTCGTTGAACT
The DNA here is from genome assembly GCA_964036315.1 of Acanthosepion esculentum. NCBI lineage: Eukaryota > Metazoa > Mollusca > Cephalopoda > Sepiida > Sepiidae > Acanthosepion > Acanthosepion esculentum. Next base: position 77,064,201 of record OZ038514.1, on the reverse strand, counting down.
ACTATAAACTCTTGCCTTATATATATATATATATATATATATATATATATATATATATATATATATATATATATATAGGGTCAGGAGACTTTATACCCTCCACATGTTTTGACAGAGCTCAAATATATATATATATATATATATATATATATATATATATATATATATATATATGGGGAAACAATATATGCATTTTTGTATACCAGGAACAGTTTTAGGGAAAAACAAACACAAAGTGGTAAAAAGGAACTTAATTGGGGTATTTACTCTATTACCTGTAATGATTGCCACAAGGAATACTTTGGAGAAACCTCAAGTAAATGAAATAAAAGATTATATGAACACAAAAGGAATATTTTACAAAAAAACACACTAAACGCATTAACTGTTCACCGTAACGTGTCTAACGATAATTTCAATTTAAAGAATTCTATTTTGATTAAAAGACAAAACAAGCTACTAAGAAGAAAATGTATAGAAAGTGCTTTAACCGCTAGATCATCCACAGTAAATTTACGTCCAGGTTTTTGCATTTCACTTTTCTTGGCAGATCTTCTTTTATCACTATCTGGGATATTTAATAACAAAAGAGATGGAAACATGAACAAAAAGAAAAATAAATTTGCTAGGATATATACTCAAAACATTTTTAAAAAATCAAATTTCAATTTAAAATTCTCAACGTCGCCTTCTTCGTGCGCATGCGTAGTCGCATCAACGTAAACATCACTCTAGATCGAGGAAATCCTAAAGGACGAAAAGCATAAGACGAAAAGTTTTTTTTTCTATTCTGTCATGTTCTTCCCTTTCTGACCATTTGGAGAGGTACGTGCAAAAAAGTCATTACAAATTACTCAAAGCCGCGCTAACATTCTTGTTGTCTTCCCAAGGGGTGCTGTTCCATGTCCTATATATTTGGAACGTTCTGCAGATCTCAAGTTGGTCTCAAAAGTCAATGAAGATTCAAACACAAGTAAAACATCAAGAGTGGAAAATGTTGTTGAACACACGTCGAATAACGACGGGAGAGTCCATCATATGCGTATTGTATTTTATAATAAATAATACAGGAAAAGTTTAACAATTACACTGTTTAAAATTCTGAAAAGAGGATTTCTAAAGTACAACCTTGAACAAAATGCAAAACAGAAAAGACAAGGGATTAAGCAAATGAGACGAAACACAAATTTACACAATAGACTGTGTAGTAGGCATTTTCTCGCCCATTCCACAGTCATGGCTTCTTTCACGGTTTTATTGACGCAACAGTACAAAATACAATGAACAAGACATAACATGATCCAACATGATGGGCCAAATCACAAGGGGTGACTTTCAGCCCGGATCAGATGTGACATAGAAGACAAATAATACAACAAAACATTAAAGAAAAGACAATTACAATGGCGTTACAAATTCAAACAGAATGAAACAAAATGGAAAATGATTGCAAAACGCTGAAAAAAACCCCCAAAAAATAAATAAGTAAAATAAAATAAACAGGTGAACACTCGTATTCTTTTTTCTCTGAGATTAGTGAGTAAAGCCAGTAGGGTTGGAAGAATTGTTATTTTATGGGATTTCATTGATTCCTAAGTTAGAACCCATGAAAGATGTAGCAACAAGGAAATATTCAATTGTATGGCCGTGCGCATGCGCAAATAATACTGAATTGACATGTAGAAAATATAATATTATTTATAGCAGATCCAGATTTTTGGTATAATCATGAATATATAAAAATTACCTGTATATATACACATAAGGATAGATAGATAGATAGATAGATAATGAAAAGATTGAGATAGATATTGAACAGAATAAGATAGATAGATAGATAGTTAGATAGATAGACAGACTCATATAGACAGATACATAGATAAACAATAAACTCATACAGATAGATGGATAGATAATGAACAGACTGAAATAGATAGATAAATAGATAAATAATTAACAGAATTAGATAGATAGATAGATAGATAGATAGATAGAGAAAAGGCTGCGATAGAAAGATATATATGAACAAACATCGATTTAAAAAGAATAAGACACATGAAACGACATAAATATGAACAGAATATGAATAGACTGATATATATATATATGTGTGTGTGTGGGCGTGTGAGAAATTTGTTTTATATTTTGTTATATTCATGAAAAGAGAGTGTTCAATATCAAGGACAAAGTGGATGTAAATATAAGCAGTGTAGACATAGGGATAAATACTGTGTGGTGACGGTCTGGTTTCTGTTTAAATGTCTCCTTTGTGTCATGTGAGTTAAATTACTGAATCTATTGTATGACATTTCGGGTTAATGCACCGTCTGTGTGTGTGTGTATATATATATATATATATATATATATATATATATATATATATATATATATATATATATATATATATATATATGATGTTTGTACGGAATAATATAGACAGGAACCGACCAAGATAGATAGATAGATGAACTTCAATGTCCTTTCGGAACGTACTGAAAGAGTGGCTAACTTTTGAAAAACGTTTGTACGGCCATTTTCCTATTTAACCCATAGCTGGGGGCGTAGGAAACAGAAAGACGTTAGTGCGAAGGGAACGCAACAAACGAAAACCGTACTTTAGAATGAAGGAACATGTGCGGAATACATCGCTTTTTTAATACGTGTCGCCCCATCTCCCCGAACAATTCTGATGAAGTTGCAATAAATCTATCGAAACATGTCGAATTTATAACCGTTTTTCTATTTGTTTGTTATTTCATCATTCTGTCACATTTAATGCAAATTTTTTCTCTATGATATTTCTTCAATCATATATATATATATATATATATATATATAGACATCTATCTATCAATCTATCTATATATATATATATATATATATATATATATATATATATATATATATATATATATATATTATATCTATCTATCTATATATATATATTATATCTATCTATCTACCTATAAATATATTATATCTATCTATATATATATATATATATTATATCTATCTCTCTCTATATATATACATTATATCTAACTATATATATATATATTCCCTACAAATTACAATTTGGTATTATATATATATATATATATATATATATATATATATATATATATATATATATATATATATATATATATATATATGTATATATATTCTGTTTTTCTTTTTTTCATGAGACCTTAATAATAATACTACTAATAATAATCTTTTAATAAATATCAAAATACAAGGACCTTGAAGTGGAAATCTCAAAACTGCCTTACACGAGGACATCAATAATTTCAGTTGTCGTTGGAGCCGTCGGATTGATTGAAAATTTTTTCGACAGACTCATTGAAGAGATTTCTCGTTGCCCCTGTCTTAAAGATATACGAAAAATTGTATTCACAAGTACAGCTCACAGGTTACAAAATGTTTTATCTATGTAAAAGATGTGTGATCTTAAGTTGTCTCATTTTTTTTCTTTACAAGGAATCTATGTGGAAAATGTCATGATGCCATTTCTGACTTTGGGAATTTGTGTCACATTAGAGGGAATTTGAATTGATTCAAGTTTTGCCGTTCTATTTATGAGTATTTAATAAACCTCTTCTTCTTTCTTTTCTCTATCTCATCTTCTGTTCCTTCGATACTCTCTCTAACTACGGCCTTCCTAATTCTCAGCTGTTTTGAACTCCTATATATGAGTATTTAATAAAACTCTTCTTTGTTTCCCCTACCTTGTCTTATGTTCCTTTGATACTCTCTCTAACTAAAGCCTTCCTAATTCTCGGCTATTTTGAACTGCTGTGCATGAGTATTAAATAAACCTATTCTTCTTTGTTTCCCTCCGCCTAGTTTTCTGTTCCTTCGGCACTCTCACTAAGTACGGCCTTCCTAATTGTCGGCTATTTTGAGCAAAGACAACATTACCACAAATGATTAACTTGACGACATATCGACCTGCGTTGGACTATTTAATGTCATTTTTTGTTTGTGCCACCCAGTGAGGATCAAGCTCGTCTTTCAATAATATTGGTCAATCAGACTAACCTCACTAACCGAGGCATTCACCAAATTGCATCTCCTGACATGTAAGTGATTCAGCTAAACGCATTACTAAGGCTCGTACATTTTTAAAAAAAGAAAACATATTTCCGTTAAATTGAACTGGGCGAGTACATGGTGATCGGCATTTTCACACTAAAATGTGAATTATAATTAAAATAATTATAATAATTAATTAAAATAAATTATGAAATATAATTCAATGCAGGTGTGGAAAACATTGTCAAGGCCACACTAAAATAGCAACAACTGATTTAAAAGTTCGGAAGAGAAACTATAATTTTTACTAAGAATTTTTTTTTTTTCAGTTATAAGTTTCACTCCGCCAGACTGGCACGTTTTTCGCAGACCCCAGACGCACGGTCTCTTTCTAAAATTCGGATATCACAGATTTTACAAGCCTATAGACTAAACGCTATCGCATCCAGATAAGAAATTGCTAAAAAAAAATGTAAAAAATTTACACCTATCAAATTTTATATTGATGCGAGGTGCTTCTTCTTTCATTATTATTATTATTATTATTATTATTTAAAAAAGGTCCTTAGACACAAGGTGTGTGGTTAGTGAGGTAAATCACGTTGATAATTAGTGGAGAGTTGGAGCCTAACAGGGCGGTCCATACAAAATTCGATGTTAAGTAAACACAAGTATTGACATTTCTATCCGAATAGCCTTGAGAATTAAATTGTTGCTTCGTGAATTTTGTGGGAGAGTAATCTGCGAGTTCAATCCCTGGACCGGGTGATACACACTGGAAACAAGGCCAGCAATTATTGAGCACTACCAAAAAAAAAAAAAATTAGTATGAGACATCCAAGTGACACGAGAACAATTTACGCCAACCCAAAATTCCTTGAAAGTTACTCGGAGTGACAACCACCTGAAGAAGGGCCGACAGGAAAAAGGCCGAAACGTTTTGATGAAATTAACAATTATGAAGACATTAGTCTAATTGATTAGGATTCATTGATTCTTTTTCTATGGGATCAACCTTGGTTGGCAACAAGTTTAGGAAGAGGAAAACTCTGAATTCAAAACAGCTTGGAGTGTGTTGGCAGAAGGCAGATGAACTTATTAATGGCCAGCGTGCTGCTAGAAGATATAAATAAAATTCCTGCGAATGTAGTATCATCTGACATGTGACACACGGTGCACCAGTATAGGATATTATAATAGAGAGTGTTGCTTAACTTCGTTGGTCGCACGGGAACCGGTGACTCAAGGCGATGTGGCAGGTAAGTCATTAAACCACTCGCACATCAAAATAACAGCATCTATTATCCTCATACGGTAAGCCATGTAGGAACTGACCAGGCTTGACGTTGCTTAACTTCGGTGATCGTAGGCGAACTGGTGTTTCAACGCGATATCGTCGTAAGCTCATTACACCACACGCATATCCAAGCATATAGCACCTGATATTCTCAAGTGGTTACCCATCCAGGCAATGTCCAGGCTTGACGTTGCTTAACTTCGGTGATCGTACTGGAACTGATGTTTCAACGTGATATCGTCGTAAGCTCATTACACCACACGCATATCCAAGCATATAGCACCTGATATTCTCAAGTGGTTACCCATCCAGGCAATGTCCAGGCTTGACGTTGCTTAACTTCGGTGATCGTACTGGAACTGATGTTTCAACGTGATATCGCCGTAAGCTCATTACACCACACGCATATCCAAGCATATAGCACCTGATATTCTCAAGTGGTTACTCATCCAGGCAATGTCCAGGCATGACGTTGCTTAACTTCGGTGATCGTACTGGAACTGATGTTTCAACGTGATATCGTCGTAAGCTCATTACACCACACGCATATCCAAGCATATAGCACCTGATATTCTCAAGTGGTTACTCATCCAGGCAATGTCCAGGCTTGACGTTGCTTAACTTCGGTGATCGTACTGGAACTGATGTTTCAACGTGATATCGTCGTAAGCTCATTACACCACACGCATATCCAAGCATATAGCACTTTGTATTCTCAAGTGGTTACTCATCCAGGCAATGTCCAGGCATGACGTTGCTTAACTTCGGTGATCGTACTGGAACCGATGTTTTAACGTGATATGGTCATATGCCTCATCAGTCTGAATCGATGCAAATAGGGGTGGACAAGTGAAAGTGAATAACCATCGGGCGATTCGTTGCTAGTTTTCCGTTTACCGGGCACGCTGCATGGTGTTTATGAATTGTTTACAAAATCCCCCCCCCATCTATCCCCCCCCCCCCGAAACCACTTCGCTTTCCTTTAATTGTCGAATAATACGCAGGCGATAAACTGCCGCCATCTTATTGCTTTCCTCCTGCCACATTGACGTGTGCCCGGTAATCGAAACATCAGCCAAATGTATCTTTTCTTGTCTAGGTTCCTTGAAAGAAGGGCACGGGGTGAGGCACTTAGAGAAAGGCTCTTATGTTTTGTCAGGCAAAACTGCTAAAGGTTATTATACTTTTCAGTTGGATTATTCGAGTCGTTTTATTTTTTTTTTCTTTACTGCCTAGCATGGTGTGATACCGATTAAAACAAAATCTAAAATTCATGTCTGAATTTCCGGGATGAGAAGTTATCATTATTTACACTATTTATATCCAGACTATTGTCCTCCTCTTTGTTGTTTCTATCACACTTTGTGCCCTACACATGGGTAGTGGAACAAGGTCTACCCCCGTCTATTAAATAAAGAATTCAGTTCAGAATTCCCTGTAGATCGATTTACACCTGAGGAAGGCCAGAGAACTCATCGACCGAAACGTTGTGATAACAAGAAAGATGAGCACTATAGTCCGAATAAAAAAAAAAGTCAATAAAATTTATCGAAATAAACTTAGGGGTGTCAAAGGTCATACTTCTACATCTAAGGAGGGGCCCGACCCAGTAACAGTAGTAATACTGACCGAGCACAAATTTACGACGGGCGAACAAAAACATTCTGTTTAGTATAGCATCGGGACGGACATGTAAGGCACTTACTGGAGAGCAAAGTTACTCTATCAGGAATTGTCGGCAAGACTGGCTCCACTGTAGAGCGTCCAACTAAATATAGATAAGTCTGGCAAAAGCTTAAAAAATGTAAGGCACTAATCAAAAATCGAATTTATGACAATAGTAATTGTCAGTTAGACTAACTTGCTAGCAATCGCTAGGCGCCCTGGACATGTTTTTTTTTTTTAGTAAAGCTATTTATTTAAATTAGACAAGTATGACAAAAGGCTATATTTGTGAGGTGTCATTTGAGAACGGAGTAGTAGAGGTCGGCGCGACTTGACTTATTGGTCTATAGTAGGTATACAAGACAAAATGTTTTTGCTATGTCTGGCACAAGGTTATGGGAGTAAAGTATCTAATGATGCCCGGACTGACTCTAACATTAAAAGTCTGTAAGATTAGTTTAATCGCAGAACGGTAGGAAACCTGGACTCGTTTAATTTACTTAGCTTATTGATATATAACATCGAATATAGTGAATAGAGTTGAAAGATTGTGCAGCGCCTAGCTATGAAAAAATTTCTATGTTTGATTGATTAGATTGAAATTTTTTAAAGGAGTCCATTGCAAGTTGGTGTGATTGCAACGGTTTGCTCTGGGACACTGCAACACTCTTTTCATACTCTTAAAATCCCTGGGCACCTACGTTCGTGACGTCTGGGTAGAGAAAGCAGGCAATGAATCCTGAAGAATATCACTACACAAGAAGAAAAGACTTGAAGCAGCAGAAAAAAGGATGATGAGACTACCGCTGATCGAACTTGTGAGCAATGACGAAGATTTAGAGAAAAACGGAAACAAAATCGACAATTATAATTAACATAAGAGACAGTT
>OZ038514.1:77006312-77051312 GCA_964036315.1 Acanthosepion esculentum | reverse complement strand
ATTTCGCTCGCTGGGGTAGATTGTTCTTGTTCCACGTGCCATGTTTAATGGATGACACTTATCGGGTATCTCCTGTTAATTCCCCTCTCCAAGTTCTCCACTGCCATAACCAGGTATTGAACTCACACTCTTTGGGTCCTGTCACTGGATCTAACTAACGCCTTTATCAAGGACACATGGCACAGTGGATAAAGAAGTTAGTTAGATCCAGTGACAGGACCCAAAGAGTGTCAGTTCAATACCCGGTTAAGGCAGTGGAGAACTTGGAGAGGGGAATTAACAGGAGATACCTGATAAGTGACATTCATCAGACATGGCACGTGGAACTAGAACAGTCTACCCCAGCGAGCGAAATAAAGGGTTCAGTTCGACATTCCAACCACCTGAAGAAAGCCGGAGAGTACAACGGCCGAAACGTTGTGATAAATATGGCAACAAAGATGATAGTCCGAACAATGTAAATAATGGACTAGTTTCGTTTTTATCATCGACTGTTTCTCCATTCCACATCTAGTAAAAGGCATGAAAGGAAAGTTCCATATGCATAAGTTCTTGGAAATTCAAACTAGACACAAGCACGAATACCGTATATACTCGCGTATCATGCAACATTTGGAAACCTAATTTTGAAGCTAATTTTAAGGGGGTCATATCACCCACGAGATATAAAACTAGGGTAGGGGCTAACAGTACATACGTTAATTTATATACAGTAATCTTTTTTTTTTTACTAATAATCACCCAATACAAGACCCAAGAAACACTCAAGGTAGAGGATTACTGTGTGGTTTTATTTGAAGGTATGAAAGGGCAAAAAGTGAATTTCTTATAGCAATGCCCTAAAGATAATCGCTAACTCTACACTTGAAGTGGTCAAAATTTATTTAGTGAACAACATTTCAGAGTTCAGTTTGAGACATTAGAAATATAGTGCGGAAGTAGATGTTAGAAGGAACTGGAAACCCATTCCTAAACAGGAATCAAGGGATAAACCCTTACTCCTGTTCAAAAAACCAGGGAGGTGTGTGAACCGGACGATAGGCGAACCTATCGACTTCTGTTAAGGAAAAAAATATTAAATAGAATTTCAGAGGTTAGACGGAGTTGTCAGAAGTATAGAGTTGAAGTAGACTTTAGAAGGAACCAGAAACCCAATCCTAAACAGGAAACAAGGGATAAACCCCCTACTCCTGTTCAAAAACCTATCTACTCCTACTGAAGGAAGAAAATAAATAAACAACATTTCAAAGTTTAGGTGGAGACGTTAGAAGTATAGAGTTGAAGTAGACTTTAGAACGAACCGGAAACCCAATCCTAAACAGGAAACAAGGGATAAATCTCTACTCCTGTTCAAAAGACCAGGGATGAGTGAGAACGGGACGATAGGCGAACCTATCTACGCCTATTAATTAAAATAAATATTGAGAGTCTACACAAAGAAGGGATTTCGCTTTACGACGTCAGGCACTATAATCATGTTTGCGATCGAATTCATGCTGCCTGCTGTTTTCAAAATCTAACATTTGCAACGGGTTCAGATCTCACGATTAGCTACTTTTATTGTCTGGATATACAGCATTAAAAAAAATCCTAGTTGCCATGAGAATGAAAGTTTTTGTTATTTTTTTAAAAATTCTTACGATACAAACAAAAAAATTTACAACTCTTATAAAAATCAAGTGATAGCGCTTTGGAAATATTTTATGCCCACTCTGAATTGGTGGTAGGGGTTGGCCGATATATGGCTATCCCAGCAGGACCAGGCGCGGCCCTTCGGCTAGTGGCCGCATACAGGCGACTTCCTTGGTTTGCAAGCGTTGATAACGACTGCGATAGACAGCCACTACTAACCCGCATATCTTTGAAGCTCCGTTTCTTCACACAGTAACGGACACCGATGACTGCCAAAACAATCAGACCAATTCCAGTGATGACGGCTGCAATTGCAACATCCACGTGTTTGTTGTCTTCAGATTTGGAGTTATCCACGGCCTGACGAGCAAAAAATAGGACGAATAAATAAAAGCAAAAAATAAAGACATTTTCTCAAAATAATAATTTCTTAAGAGAATGCATTAGAAATGACTTTTTTTAAAAAGTATCTGTCTATATTTCGGAGATGAGGTATTATGTAGATTATTTACATTATTCGGACTATTGTCCTCATCTTTGTCGCCATATCTATTACAACGTTTCAAGGGGTTGGAATGTCGAACTGAACCCTTTATTTCGCTCACTGGGGTAGACTGTTCTAGTTCCACGTGCCATGTCTAATGGATGTCAGTTATCAATTATCTGTTAATTCCCCTCTCCAATTCTCCACTGCCTTAACCGGGTTCAGTTCCACATTCCAACCACCTAAAGAAGGCCGGAGTGTACAATGGCCGAAACGATGTAATAAATATGGCGACAGAGATGAGGACAATAGTCTGAATAATGTAAATAGTGGACATTTTTTTTTATTGAAATATACAAGTTTTGGTATATGATCCGGACAGAGTTATAAATTATCGACAATTGGAAAAATGTTCATGTTTGTTTCGAAAAGGCATTCACCTATGCATTTCGCCGATTAAGCTTCATCATATCGAAGGAGAAAAACTGAATTGCGTGACTAAAAAAAAAAGAGAAAGAAAATGAGTGAATTTGAAAAAATCAGTTTGGCATTTTATGTTCTTTACTTCAGAATGGATAGAAAGTAAATGAAAGATTTGTTTTATTTTTTATCTAACTGTTCTCCGTGTCGATAGTACGTTATAAATTCGGGTATATGATCCCGACAGATATAAATTATTGACAGTTGGAAAAACGATCATGGATGTTTAATGTTTCGAAAAAATATCCGACTACACATTTCGCCGATTAGGCTTCATCATATCGAAGGCGAAAAAATGAATTTGTGTATGTTTAAAATAATGAAATCTTATGTTTTTTTCCCAAACTGGCGTTGCTCGTAACTAAACAAAGAGAAAGAAAATGAGTGATTTTGAAAAAAGTCTTTTAATATTTTATGTTCTTTAATTTAAATGTCTGAGTATAGAAACAGAATCCTTTAGAATGGGTAGAAAATAAATGAAAGATTGGCTTTTTTTTTTATCCATGCGTTCTCCATGTCGACAGAATGTTATAAATCCGGGTATATGATCCCGACAGATATAAATAAGTAGTCAACTGCAGGAAGTGAGTCAAGTGAATTCCACAATGAATCTCCAAATGCAGACCACAGACCAACATATAGTATTTACTACTGTATTTATGTGAATGGGGTAGGTATGCTACAACAGGAATCTTTTGTGTATAAGACAATGTTTTTTTTTTCATCCAAAAACGTGTTCAAAAGTCTACTGCGTCTTAAGGTATGAGACCCAATAGACTTTTGAACTTAATTCCATTTTCCCAGGATTGAAAACGGACAAAATCGGCTCAGATCGGATTTATCCTAAAAGTATTAAAATGATTTTTACTATAGAAAAGAACTGAAAATGATTCTGTTATGAGAATTCATTGGAAATTACTTTATTATAGAAAAAGTTGGAAATGATTTTTGTATTGGAATGTTTTGTAAATGACTGGATTTCTTTTTTTATGGATTATCAACCCTTTGTGGGTTATTCATAGCCGAAACATATTTTAGATTATAAAAAAAAAATTAAACAACACGAATAAATGGAAAAAATAAAAGGAAAATAATATTTCTTATACAAATTACATTGGAAATGATCTGAATAAATGCATTGGATATTATATTTTTATTATGATAGGCCCATATATATATATATATATATATATATATATATATATATATATATATATGTATATATATATATATATGGATAAATTCTGCATTACTTTTTTGACGGGTGGGTCTTTTAGCTTTCACGTTTAAATTCTACTTCCTACTCCTCCGGACTCTGTAAACACGAACCTAATCCACACCGAGTTTGATAAGACTGATATCTTCGTCTGCCGAAATATACTATTCCCCATATGAGGCAATTTGTGATTTTATTGCTTATTAATTATTTGTTCTGTATTAATAAATACACTGAGCTCTCTTTTTGTGGATCAGTTTTAATATTTTATATTACTAGGATCCACTTGGATTATATACCAACGGATTTGTTACCCTTACTATATATATATATATATATATATATATATATATGTAAGCAAATGTGTGGATGTAGATCCGATGGTATGATGAAAATGTGGAAAAGACAAAGCAAAATCCGAATATGTGAGTTTACTGTTTTTATTTTGTTTTTGTTTTTGTTATTCTGTCGACGTCAGACGTTTCGGTCAAATAGACCTTCTTCGGGACATGGTTAATGGAGACATATTTATATTAGATTTAAGTTTGATGGAGAGACGATATATACAGGACTGGTCAGAAACAGAAAAACTGAAATTCTAAAGTCAAGTATTCTTTCTTAGAGTCGGATATGCTGGCGTCGCGTGGGCGGCAACTACGAAGACCTGCGCACAGGGAAAAAGATTGTGTCCATATATATATATATAATATAAAATGGATAAAATCCGACAAATATTTTCATATATATTCTCTTTATACGTTTTTATATGGATAACTTTTATTTGAGCAAATGTTCTGTTTTTTTTTTAATTAAACAGGATTAATTACATTTACCAGCCTGAATGTCCGAGAAATTTCGTAGAAAATATTCGCTTCTCCCGCAAATATAGGTGGCCGCTCGTATCTGAAGATAACTGTCAAATCAGGCACATTTGGGTTTATTCAACACCCACAGAGCCATTATACTGTAACCATGCTGCGCGGACCCTAATTCCTGGGAGAGGGCGCATTATTTGGCATGATCAACAGTCTGAACAAGGCCAGCACACCCTCGGTCACGATGACTTGTGACTTCGTGCTAGCACAGCTATCGTCGGTCCCCAAGTAGTACCGTTTAACCAATTTCACTCACAAGGCTAAGGTCAATCAGACTAAGGTCAACCAGGCTAAGGTCAACCAGGCTAAGGTCAACAAGGCTAAGGTCAACAAGCAATAACCAATGAGGAAGAGTTTTACAAAAAAATAAAATAATAAATTTAAAATAGAAAACACGATACTTACTGGTTCCTGCAGTAACCCGGAGCCATTTATCCAGGGGTAGGTCTGTTCAGGCGTGGTAAGATCTATGGGAATAACAGAATCTCCGGCAGACGAAATGACATCAACATCTGTAAACAAAGAGATAAATATATATATATATATATATATCTGGCTATATTTCTGAGATGAGGTATTGTAACGATTGACACTATTTACATTACTCGGACTGTTGTTCTCATCTTTATTGTCATATTCACAAAGTTTCGACTTTGCACGCTCCTTCTTCAGGATCTGTCTATATTTCTGGTATGAGGTATCATAGGCTCACTTTTCTCATTATGTCCCAGAAATTTCATCTCTCAGTTTTTATTGTTATTAGTTTTCTTGTATTTTTTTTGTAGTTCCTTTCTTCCTTGAAACTTGCTCGTTTATCTTTACAAACGGTGAATCCTGCTAGGTCAGTCAGTAGCGACAATAAAAATATATCCTGTTACTATTCTCACTTTTATTACTTTCACTCACATCGATATTATTCACCAAGTCACTAGCGACATTTTCAAATTAGCGACCCCCATACGACACACTGTGCCAAATACTATAAATTGTTGACATTTAACTAGAGACCTAGTTATATTTGTCGTATGTATCTTACCCCAGATCATGCCAGAATGTACTTTGTATTCAGTGTGCAGTCAGAAAAAAAAAACCGGCACAAGGCCAGCCTTAGGTGACCTCCAGGCTGCATATGAGTTCCAATTTAGGGAAAGGATCGTATTAGAAGAACCGAGAAAGAAGTTGGAGAGTTTCACAGACATCGAAGTCGTGGGTGTAAGGTCCACTTTCTGATGAGAATTGATGAAGTCAGGGGCTTAATATATGTTAGATTTGAGAGGCTAAGTCTTTTGGTCTCATTAAAATGTACGACGCGTTATTGTGACAGCGAAGTCCGCACGTCCGTCTTTCACTGTACCTGTGATGGCATCCAACGTCGACTGTGTCTGCATATCTACCCGACTCGCTATGTTAACAGATTTGTCTCCTTAGCCTTGATCGTATCCAACAAAAAATAACGTTAAATGCTTTTCAATACACTGGTTGGGAAATAACAACACTACGAATTCTTACTAAACCGGCAATATTTCCCTTCGGCCGCGATGGTTGACTATCTCCTTAACTGCTCGCTGGTCCCTTCCTCACTGGCCGCTTGCCAGCTACTCACTTGCCGCCGGTCATCTACTCATTCACTGGTCACCTACCTACTTACTGACAACATGCCTCTCTCTGCTTATATTGATACTGGCTGGGGTCCGACCACCCCTATCCGGTCATTGTGTCCCGGAACAAGAGACCACCCATTCAGCTTTTGGGGTATTCAGCTTCTTCAAAGGACTCAGCTTTTATGATTATCTAAAATCATTGACAAAATTTTATGTTTGACCATTCAAAGTCGAGCTGGAGACAGAAATTCTAAAAACTCAGGCAATTAAAATGACTCAAAGTTGGACTGGAGACGAAATTTCTAAGAAACTCGTGTAATTAAGTGAACTTAAAAGGAAAAGGAATTTATCTAGTTATCTCTTAAGGATATGTGAGAAACCGTATTGTTACAGTATCATTGGTCTGTCCTTGTAGATCATTACACGTTTATTAGTAGGAAATACTTTTACTAAGAATATATAGTATGAAATAAAATCAGATGAGAACAATAGGGTCTCAGTTGTTCCTTCAAAGATTTTAAGCACTGACTAGTATTAGCCTTCGAAAATTTCTCTCATCTGAAGTGTATATGGAAATCAACAACCATTGAACTGTAGTTACATCTCCCAACTATTTGATTCACTTGTTGTTTTTTTTAGCGGGTTTATTTTTAGATTTAGATAAACACACAGTGACTGACAGTGACTCAATTCTGCTGAAGAGTCATGCAATATTAGCTTAAACAGTCACTGTTTACAAACTCACACACACACACACACACACACACACACACACACACACATATATATATATATATATATATATATATATATATGCATTAAGACATTTTATGTTTATACGTTCTTTTTATAGATACAAATATTAATGTAAATGCTCTGTGTATAATAAACAGTATTAACGACAATGTCCGAGAAATTTTCATAGAAATATGCGTCCTCTGACAGGAATCGAACCCGTATCCTATACGGAACCGTCATATAGCCTGACGTGCTTTTACCGATTTAGCCACAGAGGAGCGTTTCAGTTATCAAGGTCGATTTTATTGTTTTTAAACTACAATTCTCCATGATTTTCTCCCGTACATTCATATCTGCTCGATGCGTATCCAAATGTAAACAAATGACGTCACACATTATGAAATGGACATATAACAGAGGACACATATTTTTAAGACATTTTTATAGGATACAGGTTCGATTCCTTTCGGAGGACGAATATTTTCTATGACAATTTCTCGGACATTCAGGCCGGTAAATGTCGTTAATACTGTTTATTATAAACCGAGCATTTACTTAAATATTTGTATCGATAAAAAGAATGTATAAACATAAAAATGTCTTAAAATAATTGTCGGACTTTGTCCATTTCATAATATATATATATATATATATATATATATATATATATATATATATATATGCTGTCATCATCATCATCATCCCCTTGACTTTTGCAACTGTAGTTGAGGGGGGATGGATCCGAATACAGAAGCCACACTAAATCTCCATCAGCAATTCTGGTATAGTCATACATGGCCATTGTTTGACATTGTCCAATCAGTTTTTTTTTACTCTTGGCGTCCTCTCCTACGTCCACCTTCAACGGTGCCTTGCATGATGATCTTGCATAGACTGTCGTGCCCTGTAATGCGTCAAAACCAAGCCATTTTTCTCCGATTGACAGTGGCGAGAAGAGGTTCCTGGTAGAACAAAAAACTTTCAATCCTTCTCAGCAGAAATTCATTGGTTTTATGTTCCCAATAGTAGATACCAAGGAGTTTTCTCACGTTCTGTGCTCAAATGCTTGGATCCTTCTCTCTGTTTATATATATATATATATATATATATATGTATAAGGCTCAAACACTTTTTTAAAAAAAAGCTTTTTGAATTTGTGGGCCTGATGATTTGGATCAAGATTAAGATTCCAATGTAATAAATTATAACCATGGAATATTAGTATTTGAGCCTTTTATATATAGATTCGTATTTTGCAGCTTACTTAAATACAGAAAATGTTTTTAAATTGTAAAAGTTTAGTTTTGGAGATAATAATGGTCTAGTGATAGAAGTCTTACTAATTAACCCATACCTTGGGAGACAGATGAATTGCTTTCATACCTAATCATAATTTGATAAACAATAAAGAAGTTATGATGTGGATATAAACTTTGGGATCAATTCTTTATTACAATCAATATATAAACTGGTACAATAATTTCTATGTATTGGTATTCTGTAGGGAATATAGTTCAGCGGAGAAAGCGAATAAAGATCGGGGATGACGCTCCCAATGCTCGGAGGCGACTATACATATATATATATATATATATATATATATATATATATATATATATATATATATATATATGGGAAGAGAGAGACTATACATACATATATATATATATATATATATATATATATATATATATATATATATATATATATACACACATAGGGAGAGAGAGAGACTATATATATATATATATATATATATATAGGGAGAGAGAGACTATATATATATATATATATATATATATATATATATATATAGGGAGAGAGAGACTATATATATATATATATGTATATAGATATAAATAAGGAGAGAGAGACTATATAAATATATATATATATATATAGGGAGAGAGAGACTATATATATATATATATATATATATAGGGAGAGAGAGACTATATATATATATATATATATATAGGGAGAGAGAGACTATATATATATATATATGTATATAGATATAAATAAGGAGAGAGAGACTATATAAATATATATATATATATATATATAGGGAGAGAGAGACTATATATATATATATGATGGACTCTCCCGTCGGTTTCAACGTATGAGGTTCCGACAACTGTGCTTATTCAACCCTGTGTGTAAGTCGCAAGTGACATTTCAGTCCTGCTAGTGATTTGCAAAGAAGTCTACAGACTGTGCAAGAGTGTGGATTTTTGGAGTGTATGGCCGGGACAGCAGCAGATATTTTAGTCCTTTCCCTAATGTGACGAAGCTTGGTAATGTTTGATGCTGCATTGTTCTTGATGCCATTGTAGCAAGTAGTCCTCCACTCATTGCGATCAATTACTATGTCCTCAAACGTAGCATGGTCCATATTCGCAGCTGAGAGGTTACTTTTCAGTTTGTCCCTGTATCTAAGCAATGGTCAGGCCACGCTTCGATGACCACTGTCAAGTTGACTATACATGAGCATTTTTGGTATTCTGTTGTCTTGCATACGTAGCACATGACCAGCCCAGCGTAATTGTGACTTCATGAGAAAGGAATCAATACCATCAATATATATATATATATATATATATATATATATATATATATATATATATATATATATATATATATATATAGGGAGAGAGAGACAATATATATATATATATATATATAGGGAGAGAGAGACTATATATATATATATAGAGAGAGAGAGAGAGACTATATATATATATATATATATATATATATATATATATATATATATATGTATGTATGTATGTATGTATGTATAGACTGCTATATTCCAGAGAATGTAAATAAATCTAAAAGACATGCCTGTCTAGCTAATTAGAATGTTTGATTAATTCATTTTCTATGACTTATTTACCCTTTGCAGGTTATTTAAAACCCCAAAATAGTTTTCGATTATAAGATTTGTTTGTGATAATAATGGTTTAATGATGCACATGTTACTAATTAACCCATAGCTGTGGGAGAAGAGTTGGATTCCTACCTTTCACAAAGGCATTTGTGCGTAAGTGAATATAACGAACCCAATGGGAATTGGAACTCGATTGTCAGCTTAACAATCCCGAGCCATTATCAATTACCCCACTTGCACATCCAAGCTTACAGCACCTGGTATTAACAAACCATTGCCCGTCTCGGTAGTGACCAGGCTCTGTGTGGCTTAACTTCCGTGATCGTACGGGAACTGGTGTTCCAACATGATATGACTTTAAGCCTGTAGAGTAAGAAGTGCATTTTAAGGCAGGTATGTCAAATTTATTTTCAAAGAGAGCCAGATTTTGATGATATTCTTGAGGGTCATCCATCCTGCTTGGCATTATTTGAAACATTAAATTTAAATGCAAATGAATTATGAAAATTTTATTGCAGTTGGCATATTTTTATTTCTTCATATGGATGGCAAATAAATTTAAACAGGCCTTACCAAAAGCACTCAATCTGTCATAATTGAAGCCCATATAAGATGAAGTAAAATATGTCTGACAAAAAAAGAACTTCCAGGAAGCTATAATATATCTCAGGTTAATCTTAAACATTACATATCATTGTTAATTAATGTTTGTCCACTTTTAAGTTAAAAACATATGAATAGGAACATAACACCAACATTCATCTTTTTAAGAAGTAAAAAACATGAAGTGAAACAAGTCCAAATAGATTTATAACTGATTGTGACCAACACAAAACAAATTTAATTCACTAAGATTTTAGTATTTATTCATCTAAGATGACCAAAAGATATAACTTGCCTGCACTAATGTGAAAGGCGATACAGAAATATGGACTACAGTATGTAGGCCAGGTTAGTCTCAAAGGAAGTAATTTTAGAAATTGGCTGGAAAAGGCCAAGGTCACGGTCACACCGTCAGAGGGCGGCTACATCTTTTGGTAAAACATGAAATTTCATTTCTTAGGTATGTCTCTCTCACCGACGCGATGTTGCCTCGCTCTGCCTTTTCTACAAGTACTTCCACGGTAATTGCTCTGAGGAGTTGCTTTCGCTTGTCCCTAAGCCTCGTGAATTTAAGCGTCCTACGAGGCTGGCATCCCGTTCCCACCCCTTCACCGTTGAAACTGTTAGGTGTAGACGTCTTTTCTAGTCCAATAGCTTCATGTCTCGCACATCTCGCCTATGGAACTCCCTTCCCTATTACTGTTTCCCTGACAAATACAATCTCCAACGGTTTAAGCGTAGCGTCAATCGTCATCTCCAATTGCTTTGATCTATCCACTTCCTGACATCTTTCATTCCTATCTGCTCTCGCTCTATATCTCCCGTAACCCCCCAACCTCGATCGACCCTCCGTCCTTCTCTTTCTCCACATCCCTTCCTTTACCACTCCTATCTGCTCTTCCTCCAACCCTTCTGTAACCCCATGCGTGATGGTGGCCACCGGCCTTAATTAAAAAAAAAAAAAAAAAAAAAAATGTACCATCATACTCCGATTCATGATAGTGGCGGACCGTAATTGATAGAGGATAGGGGCCAAATGGTAATTAGCACCCACACCAGACTTTGGACATGCCTGGTTTAAGGGGACATGTGTTGAAGATAACCGTTAACCCTATATTTGAAGATGTTAGGATTCTAGTGATCGATGAAGCCTCCTCTTGGGAGTCGGTTTCACGAAACAGCGTTTGTCTTCAATATGTCCAAGGGGATTTCATCTTTCCTCGTTATATTTCACAGAAATAGGGCCTACACTGGGGGTAGTTTCACTCAACACCACAGGTTGTTACAAAACATTTGTCGGAGTTAAGTCCTCCTTAATTTCCTAATTGTTCACTAGGGGGCGCTCTCCCTACACTATAAATACCGGGCGATTTCTTGCCTCGTTCTGTTTTTTCTTCATTTTCAGCGAACACATCTACAATGTAAGCTCTCGCAGAAGATTGCCTCTTCCCATTTGTGGGAGACGCCATGAACATTATGCACACATACACGTACGTACGAACATTCACCAAAAATAAAAACTCTTTACGTTCACACACAAGCACAAATATTGACGTCTTTGTCACTTGTAAATTTGTTGTTTAATACATATATTTGTTAATATATATATATATATATATATATATATATATATATATATATATATATATATATATATATTGTCATCCACAGACAGACTGTTTCGCTTTTTCACAGCTCATCAGTGTGGCTAGACGTCCGGTTGCCTCTAGCTAGGATCGAAACCCGACTATATATATATCTGTCTTGTTGGTTTTCTTTATATCTTCGCTTGGACTCAACTTGAGCTCGCCATATTCTTGTAGTGGACCTTTTAATATTCTACCAGGAGGTACACACGTGTTTCTAATTTAACAACGTGTAAACCCACACCGCCCGCTACACATTAACCTAAAAACTTCAGTCATAATTCTTAAATAACCTCATCAGGTGTAAGTGAATATAATGAACCCAAAAGGAATTAAAACTCCGCTTAGCTATTTTGAGCCATTACACATTACACCACCTGCACATCCAGGCTTACAGCACGTGTTATTCCGAAGAGGTTACCCGTCTAGGTACTGACCAGTCTCTACGTTGCTTAACGTCGGTGATCGTACGGGAACCGGTGTTTCAACATGATGTAGCCAGAAGTCAGAGGACAAGAAGATTATATAGCGTTTTATTTCTAAATTAGACGAATGTGTTTGCTTTGAAAATAAGCTCTCTAAATCAACTTTTTTTTTATATATACAGTGTGGCACTCGTGGGAAATAGGATGGACTCTCATACCCGAGGCAGGCCTCCTCAACGACAAATGTCACGTGCTCGCATCACGAAACGTTAGAAGCAACAACGATTAGTACGTAGTGAAACTGATTTTGTTCTCTTCTTCAACTTTCAGTCTGTCGTGTGTTTACAGTGGAATTTCAATGAATTATATTACAACTATGGCTGTAGAAATTAAGAAAACTAATTCGAATTCTGAATTGTCTGAAGCTCTCCAGCACTTGTATTCTCGTAGACGAAAAAAAAATATTAGCTTGATTTTTTTTGTTAAGCGTATCACCCCAAGCAAGGCTGGAGGCCAATATCACGCAAGGGGTTATAGAAGGGTTGGAGGAAGAGCAGATAGGAGTGGTAAAGGAGAGGATGTGGAGAAAGAGAAAGACAGTGGGTCGATCAAGGCAAGGGGGTTACAGAAGATTTGGAGCGAGAGCAGATAGGAATGAAAGGTGAAAGGATGTGGAGAAGGGAAGTGGATAGATCAAGGCAACTGGAGATGTCGATTGACGCTACACTTAAACGGTTGGAGATTGTATTTGTCAGGGAATCAGTAATAGGGAAGGGAGTTCCATAGGCGAGATGTGCGAGACATAAAGCTATTGGAGTAGAAGAGACGTCTACATCTAACAGTTTCAACGGTGAAGGGGTGGGAGCGGGTTGCCAGCCTCGTAAGACGTTTAAATTCACGAGGCCTAGGGACAAGCGAAAGCAGCTCATCGGAGCAATTACCGTGAAAGTATTTGTAAAAAAGACAGAGCGTGGCAACATCGCGTCTGTGAGAGAGCGACTGCAGACGAGATGACAGATCAGGGCCAATCACATTGCATATCCGTCTCTGGATCTTATCAAGAACCCTGAGGCAAACAGCAGGGGCCCCAGACCATATATGGCAGCAATACTCCATGCAAGAGCGAATGGTCGATTTATAGACTTGGAGGATCGATTCCGGGGAGAAAAATTTCCTGGAGTTTCAAGCATTTCTTAGATAAAATATTTCATTCATATAAATTCATAGCATACGTATTGAGTCATCAAATTATTTTCTCAGACTTTCGCTGACATTGAATAGGTTATATGACGGTTGAATTGCATTTTCTGTCATATTAAGTTGGCGCAAATGTTTTCGGAATTTCTTAACAGAATCTTTATTCACATAAATTCATAGCATCCTTATTCAGTCATCAAAGTCTTTTCCACGGCTTCGGCTACGACACCATTCCGCTAAATTTCTGGGAGGTTGTTGCAAAGATTTCCGCTAAAACTGAGATATTCAAAGACATGGCACATTCAATTCTCATTATTCTATATTTTCGATCATTGCTGCTGACATAATGGTCGTAGAGTATAAAAACGACCTGTGCGTTGTAATAGAAAAGAACAAAAATATGAAGAAAGAAAAATCGTTGAAAATAAATAACAATATTAATGTTTTCTTAAAAAAAGTTGGGCAATTTCAGACTATAACTATCACGGTAGTTATCATCAAGCCAAACTAAAAATACAAAAGTTAAGCAGAGATGAGAGTGTTCAGTACTTAGTTGGGTGACCACTTAGGAACAGCATCTACCGCCCACCGAACAAGGCATAACAAAATTAAAACTAGTACGTCTGTTATTACTCTATCTTAAATATGACTCTTCCGGCTCTAGTCGTTCATGGTTCTCCACAGCTTCCTTTTCTTTAATATGTGTGAAATGCATCGACTTCTTGTAAAAAAATATTGGACTGGTTTTTCAACGTCTTCGCAAAGGTTTTGAATAGAGTTGTCATTTTCCTTGACTGGTTGCCATTCAAGTCTTGAGAGTGCAGTCTACCCTATTATTTACTCCATAGCTAGGAATGGAAGAGAAAAGACGCCTTTCCCAAGTTTTAGTGCGAAAGCGATCGGATCAGACTAGGTCGGGATTTGAACTCTGCTTGCCATTTCCACATTTCTTGCAGATAACTGCTATGCTACAACTTATACTATTAAGTGTAAGGTAACAAAAAGAAGATGAAAATAAAACTTGTGAAAATCTATTGGCAATGAGAGATATTTACCGTATAAACACGCGTATCATGCGACTTTCGACGACCTAATGTTGAAGCTAATTTTAAGGGGATCATATCATACACAAGATAGAAAAATTAGTGTCCGTACTGCTGGCCCCCCGGCTACGCCATTGGCCAAACTATATGTCCATTTACTGTAGGCAGATTAGCTTCCAAATTAGGTTTTCAACAGTCGCATGATACGCGAGCATATACGGTAGATAGATAATAAACAGACTGTCATAGATAGATAGATAGATAGATAATAAACAGACTGTAATAGATAGATAGAGAGATAGATAGATAGATAGATAGATAGATAGATAGATAGATAGATAGATAGATAATAAACAGACTGTAATAGATAGATAGATAGATAGATAGATAGATAGATAGATAGATAGATAGATAGATAATAAACATACTGATATAGATAGATAGATAATAAACAGACTGTAATAGATAGATAGATAGATAGATAGATAGATAGATAGATAGATAGATAATAAACATACTGATATAGATAGATAGATAGATAATAAACAGACTGTAATAGATAGATAGATAGATAGATAGATAATAAACAGACTGTAATACATAGATAGATAGATAGATAGATAGATAGATAGATAGATAGATAGATAGATAGATAATAAACAGACTGTAATAGATAGATAGATAGATAGATAATAAACAGACTGTAATAGATAGATAGATAGATAGATAGATAGATAATAAACAGACTGTAATAGATAGATAGATAGATAGATAGATAGATAGATAGATAATAAACATACTGATATAGATAGATAGATAGATAATAAACAGACTGTAATAGATAGATAGATAGATAGATAGATAGACAATAAACATACTGATATAGATAGATAGATAGATAATAAACAGACTGTAATAGATAGATAGATAGATAGATAGATAGATAGATAATAAACAGACTGTAATACATAGATAGATAGATAGATAGATAGATAGATAGATAGATAATAAACAGACTGTAATAGGTAGATAGATAGATAGATAGATAGATAATAAACAGACTGTAATAGATAGATAGATAGATAGATAGATAGATAGATAATAAACATACTGATATAGATAGATAGATAGATAATAAACAGACTGTAATAGATAGATAGATAGATAGATAGATAATAAACAGACTGTAATACATAGATAGATAGATAGATAGATAGATAGATAGATAGATAGATAGATAATAAACAGACTGTAACAGATTGATAGATAGATAGATAGATAGATAGATAGATAGATAATAAACATACTGTAATACATAGATAGATAGATAGATAGATAGATAGATAGATAGATAGATAGTAAACATACTGATATAGATAGATAGATAGATAGATAGATAGATAGATAGATAGATAGATAGATAATAAACAGACTGTAATAGTGTTGTGGTAGGATCCACCTAATTTGCATAGTGGAGTACCGACTATATAAATATGGTTGGTACCGGGAATACAGGGAGGCGAATCAAGAGATTCAACTAGAGACTCTGCCCGACTGCGACTTAGTCCACACATTCTCCAGGAGCGGTCTTCCCAGGAATATACAAAAGACTATATGTAAATATTGTGTACACTTTCTTGTTTCAATACATTTTATTCTAACTACATTTTGTGTTTGCATTATTATTCCATGCATTAGTCAAGTTTCAACAATGGCGACGAAGTAGAACGAACCATACGGAAAAAAAAGAATTAATAATTGAGAGTTTTCAACAATTGGGACAAGTCATTGAAGAACCCAGGCTGAAAAAAAAAATTATTAATTAAAAGTCCAACATTTAACGTAACGACGACGGATTCTGAACTTCTGGATATGTAGAACTCGTTAAAAGACGACTAAGCATAAAGGAACGTTCACTCAGAAAAGTTTGAAATGTGTCGTAAACGAATAACGGTAATTTTAAATTGAAAAAATTATCTACAACGAGACACCAGCTAAAAAGAAAAAAAAACTGGCCGACTACAAAACATGCATGGAAGGAAAAGGCGCACAAATACACCGTGTCGACTTTGAAAGGTAACGAACTTTAAAAAATTATTTTTTTTGTTTGTTCAACAATTTAGTGATGAATTATCTCTGATAATAAAAACAGAAGTTGTCATTGAAATACGCGAACAGAAGTCGAAAACGAAAAAAAATAGTCCGACGATCTCTGTTCACGAAAAAAAAATTAAAAAAATACCAAAGTTGATTATCACGGGCGTGAATGTAAAAGCAAGACATAAAAGTAAAAAGTCGTACGTTGTTTCGATTTTTTTTGGTCAGCTTATATGATATCCGTGGATACAAAAATTAAAAGTACATTCTTTGTTGCATGAACACTATCAGCTAAAGATGGATGAATTATCCAAAGTCATATCTGAATTATTCAAATCCCAGCAGTTGAGTCAACAACGTCAGCTTGAACAGTTTGCCTTATTAATAAGGGAACAACAGATAGCACAGAAAAAATATCAAGAACAACAGATAGTACAGCAAAAATATCAAGAAAAGCAAGATGAAAGACAGCAAAAATATCAAGAACGGCAAGAGGAAAGACTTTTAGAAATTCAAAAGTTAACACTGGAGAAATTAAACAACTATCAGGCAAATGAAGGAAATTCTTTATATTCTAATAACACCATATTTAATTCGCTGGAAACTTTCAACTATGTGCCAGACGAAGAAAAAACGTTTGAAGCGTACTTTAAACGATATGAATATATTTTCTACACAGACTGTGAGAACTGGTCGAATTCAAGAAAAGTCAGTCTATTACTAAGAAAGCTAGGTACAGCAGAACATAGCAAATTTGTAGATTTTATTCTACCGAGAAAAACAACTGAAATGGAATTCTCGGAAACAGTGAAATTGCTAAAAGAGCTGTTTGGAGCAAATATGTCGCTTTGGCATAAGCGATGGTTATGCATGAATGTCTCTAAATCCGACGATCAGGATTACTTAACATATGCATCTATAGTGAATAGACATTGTGACAATTTCAGATTGGCAGAGATTTCGGTTGAAGAATTCAAGTGCTTAATTTTTGCTCAAGGACTGGTATCCAGTAAGAGTGCCGAAATAAGACGTAGAGTTTTGTCTAAACTCGAATCTGAACAAGGCCTTACCCTGCAAAAGTTAGCAGAGGAGTGTCAACGGGCTGTAAGTTTAAAGAAAGAGTCTAAAAAAATCGAAGAAGCTGGCAGTGCTTATATTAAAAAAATTAAAAAAACAGTCAAATTACTCATCAGCAAAAAATTGGAGTAAAAATTCGGCGTATCTTAAAAATAGACAAGAAAAATTAAATAAAAAGAACGAGGATGGAAAAAAGGTCCCACCATATAATTGCAGACGTTGTAACGAAAGACACTGGGAGGTAAATTGCCCATATAGAAATAAGAAATGTTTCGTGTGCCACAAGA
This sequence comes from Acanthosepion esculentum, assembly GCA_964036315.1. NCBI lineage: Eukaryota > Metazoa > Mollusca > Cephalopoda > Sepiida > Sepiidae > Acanthosepion > Acanthosepion esculentum. The sequence goes on along the minus strand of OZ038514.1, from coordinate 77,033,018 downwards.
ATTGTCACAAAGGATCGTGTTGTAAAACGAAAAAATTCAATAGCCGAATTAGACAAACAAATTCGAATATCAAATCAGATAGAGATTTGAGGAAATATGTGACGACTGAAATATTCAAAAAGAATATCAAATTTCAACTCGATTCGGGGTCAGATTTAACAATAATGAACTATAAAACATGGAAAATTTTAAAAAGGCCTACAATAATGAAGTCAACGAAACTCGCTCGAACGGTAACTGAAAAGGAAATTAACTTCGAAGGCGAGGTTGTACTTCCCATGAAACTGAACGGGATCGTAAAAAAAATAAAAGTTTTCATTCTGAAAAATGGAGAAAACTTAATGTGTACAGATTTTATTGAAACATTCGAATTGTGGGATAAACCGTTAAACTCATTCTGCAGAAAATTAGAAAGTAATACGCAAACAAGACAGGACATTAAAGATGAATTAAAGAAAAAGTTTCCGGAAACCTTCACACCTGGTCTTGGAAGATGTAACAAGTTTGAAGCTAAATTTGAATTAAAGGAAAATACTATGCCAATTTTTAAAAAGAAACGTAACGTGCCTTTCGCAAGTGTAGAGAAAGTTAACGAAGAACTTGATAAGTTGGAAAAAATGGGAATTATTTCGAAAGTAGAATCTAATTCATGGGCTGCGCCGATTGTGTGCATAAAAAAGAAATCAAACCAAATCAGAGTCTGCGTTGATTTTTCGACAGGGTTGAACTCGGTAATTAAGGACTACCATTACCCGTTACCGAGTCCGGAGGAGATTTTTAACAAGCTAAATGGCGGAGTGATTTTTTCAAAAATCGACTTATCAGATGCCTATCCCCAAATTCCCGTCGAAGAGAAATGTTTGAAGTTACTAGGGATAAACACGCATAGAGGTTTATTCAAGTACAACAGGCTTCCTTTTGGTATTAAAGTGGCACCAGCCATTTTTCAACAAGCCATGGACGTCATGTTGAATGATTTAGACTTTGCGTGTGCCTACTTAGATGACATCATAGTAAGGAGTGCAAACGTCGACGAACATCGAGAGCACCTCAATCAAGTATTTAAAAAGATTCAGGACTTTGGATTTAAAGTCAAAGAATCAAAGTACGAATTTGGTTTGGAGGAAATTAAGTATTTAGGTCACATAATCAACAAAAATGGCAGATTTCCAGATCCGGAAAGGTCCATTGCGATTAGAGACATGCCGACGCCCACTAATGTGGCGACGTTACAGAGTTTTCTGGGGCTCGCAAACTATTATCAAGCGTTCATTAAAGGAATGTACAATCTAAGAGCTCCGTTGAATGAACTACTAAAAAAAGACAAGGCATGGGAATGGACAGTAGAATGTCAGAAAGCCTTTGATGAAATAAAGAAAATGCTTACGTCCGACCTCTTTTTAACCCATTACAATCCAAAACTTGATATTGTAGTGGCAAGTGACGCTAGTTCATACGGGGCAGGAGCGTGTATTCAACACATAATGCCAGATGGTTCTAGAAAACCAATTGCACATGCTTCGAGAGCATTACTCCCAGGAGAACGAAGTTACTCACAGATAGAAAAAGAAGCGCTGAGTATCATTTTTCCCATAACTAAATTTCATAGATACATCTACGGCAGACATTTTATGTTAGAAACGGATCATAAACCTCTGATCACTATTTTTGGTTCAAAGAAAGGGTTACCCGTTTATACGGCAAATCGACTGTTAAGATGGGGAATCATTCTTCTCAATTATGATTTTCACATAAAGCACCTATCCCCCAAAAATATAATTCATGCGGATACTTTATCAAGACTCGTACCGAGTCAAGAAGAAAGATTCGAAGAATCAATTATTGCAAATATCAGAGCAGATTATGAGGTGAAAAGCATGGTAAACAACATTGTAAGAGAGCTACCGGTCACATCAAAGGAAATCAAAAAAAGAAGCTGAAAGCGATGATTTCATTTTAGAAATAAAAAGCAAAATGGTAGCAAATGACCAAAAAGTGCAGGAGATTTATTCAATATGTGACGGAATTTTATTATATGGTGAGAGAGTAGTAGTACCAAAAAAGTTGCAGAAAAGAATCCTACGGGACTTTCATATGGGTCACCCGGGGATTAATAGAACAAAAAGCTTAATGCGAAGCTTTGTATATTGGAAAGGAATGGATGTGGATATCGAAAACATGGTTCATCGATGTAAAGGGTGTGCGTTAGCAGCTAAGGCACCACCTATAGTACACAAACCATGGCCCAAGACGGATCATCCGTGGACAACATTACACATTGATTTCGCTGGTGCAGTAGAAGATTATTACTACTTAATAGTGGTAGATAGTTTTACAAAATGGCCGGAAGTACTACGCTGCAAAAAGCCTACGTTCAATACCACAACAACTTTTTTGCATGAACTATTTGCACGGTTCGGTGTGCCAGAGTGTATTGTGAGTGACAATGGTACACAATTCACTTCTGACGATTTTAAGGAATTTTGTGAGTTATATCAAATTAACCACATAACGACGCCGCCGTATCATCCGAGATCCAATGGACTCGCAGAAAGATTTGTCGATACGTTAAAGCGCGCTCTGAAGAAAGCCTCAGGAGCTCCAACGGAAAAGGCGCTTCAGCAATTAATACAAGTATACAGAATCACGCCAAACCAGAGAACACAATCAAACATGACACCAGCTGAACTAATGTTCGCTAGGAAAATTAAGTCAGTGTTTGACAAGCTTTTGCCGGGAAAAAATAGAGTAAAGAATACTATGTATACAGCTAGAAAAAGATACACGACCGGAGAGAAGGTGTTTTTCAAGTGCTACAGAAACAACGTTGAGTTCTGGGAGCGAGGCATAGTGGACAAGAGAATCGGTGACTTGATTTACATAATTAAAGGGCCGAAGAATACTCATAAAAGGCACCAGAACCAACTTAAAAAATGTTACGTTCTAGAGCATGAAGAGAGTATACCGGATGAGGAGGAAGATCCCATTGATGTAATGTATGATATTTTTCAAGTAGAACCTCCGCAGAATACTCCTGAACCGAGAAGATCCGGTAGGAAACGAAAGTTCACGGACCCATTGGACGTGAATCCAAAACGGAAAAGATATTAAAATTAAGCGGATTGACATATACATAGGAAGTATGCAAATGGGATCTACAAAGAAATAGCCATAATCATCATCCCATATAGGAAGCCAGTTGAAATCCAAAAGGGATTCCAAGGCTTGGGAGGTGGGTGTTGTGGTAAGATCCACCTAATTTGCATAGTGGAGTACCGACTATATAAATATGGTTGGTACCGGGAATACAGGGAGGCGAATCAAGAGATCCAACTAGAGACTCTGCCCGACTGCGACTTAGTCAACACATTATCCAGGAACGGTCTTCCCAGGAATATACAAAAGACTATATGTAAATATTGTGTACACTTTCTTGTTTTAATACATTTTGTTCTAAGTACATTTTGTGTTGAATTATTATTCCATGCATTAGTCAAGTTTCAACAAATAGTTAGATAGATAGATGGATAATAAACAGACTGTAATAGATAGATAGATAGATAGATAGATAGATAGATAGATAGATAGATAGATAGGTAGATGGATAATAAACAGACTGTAATAGATAGATAGATAGATAGATAGATAGATAGATAGATAGATGATAAACAGACTGATATAGAAAGATAGATAGATAATAAACAGACTGATAGACAGATAGATAGATAGATAATAAACCGACTGTAATAGATAGATAGATAGATAATAAACAGACTGTAATAGATAGATAGATAGATAGATAGATAGATAGATAGATAGATACATAGATAGATAATAAACCGACTGTAATAGATAGATAGATAGATAGATAGATAATAAACCGACTGTAATAGATAGATAGATAGATAGATAATAAACCGACTGTAATAGATAGATAGATAGATAGATAGATAGATAGATAGATAGATAGATAATAAACCGACTATAATAGATAGATAGATAGATAGATAGATAGATAGATAGATAGATAGATAGATAGATAGATAGATAGATAGATAGATAATAAACAGACTGCAATAGAGGGATAGATAGATAGATAGCATACACAAGATATAAAGTTAGCGTATGTACTGCCGGCCTTTGTTACGTCACTGACCAAACTATATATCCATTTACTGTAGTCAAAATGTACAGGTGTATTTCATCAGAGTTTTAGTATTTAACAAAAGAAAACGATAGATAGATAGATAATAAACCGACTGTAATAGAGGGATAGATAGATAGATAGATAGATAGATAGATAGATAGATAGATAGATAATAAACCGACTGTAATAGATAGATAGATAGATAATAAACCGACTGTAATAGATAGATAGATAGATAGATAGACAATAAACCGACTGTAATAGATAGATAGATAGATAGATAGATGGATAGATAGATAGATAATAAACCGACTGTAATAGAGGGATAGATAGACAGGTTGATAATAAACCGACTGTAATAGGGGGATAGATAGATAGCATACACAAGATATAAAGTTAGCGTATGTACTGCCGGCCTTTGCTACGTCACTGACCAAACTATATATCCATTTACTGTAGTCAAAATGTACAGGTGTATTTCATCAGAGTTTTAGTATTTAACAAAAGAAAACGATAGATAGATAGATAATAAACCGACTGTAATAGAGGGATAGATAGATAGATAGATAGATAGATAGATAGATAGATAGATAGATAGATAGATAATAAACCGACTGTAATAGATAGATAGATAGATAATAAACCGACTGTAATAGATAGATAGATAGATAGATAGACAATAAACCGACTGTAATAGATAGATAGATAGATAGATAGATAGATGGATAGATAGATAGATAATAAACCGACTGTAATAGAGGGATAGATAGACAGGTTGATAATAAACCGACTGTAATAGGGGGATAGATAGATAGCATACACAAGATATAAAGTTAGCGTATGTACTGCCGGCCTTTGCTACGTCACTGACCAAACTATATATCCATTTACTGTAGTCAAAATGTACAGGTGTATTTCATCAGAGTTTTAGTATTTAACAAAAGAAAACAATAGATAGATAGATAGATAATAAACCGACTTTAATAGATAGATAGATAGATAATAAACCGACTGTAATAGATAGATAGATAGATAATAAACCGACTGTAATAGATAGATAGATAGATAGATAGATAGATAGATAGATAGATAGATAGATAGATAGATAGATAGATAATAAACCGACTGTAATAGAGGGATAGATAGACAGGTGGATAATAAACCGACTGTAATAGGGGGATAGATAGATAGCATACACAAGATATAAAGTTAGCGTATGTACTGCCGGCCTTTGTTACGTCACTGACCAAACTATATATCCATTTACTGTAGTCAAAATATACAGGTGTATTTCATCAGAGTTTTAGTATTTAACAAAAGAAAACGATAGATAGATAGATAATAAACCGACTGTAATAGAGGGATAGATAGATAGATAGATAGATAATAAACCGACTGTAATAGATAGACAGATAGATAGATAGATAGATAGATAGATAGATAGATAGATAGATAGATAGATAGATAGATACATAATAAACCGACTGTAATAGATAGATAGATAGATAGATAGATAGATAGATAGATAGATAGATACATAGATACATAGATACATAGATAGATAGATAATAAACCGACTGTAATAGAGTGATAGATAGATAGATAGATAGATAGATAGATAATAAACCGACTGTAATAGATAGATAGATAGATAGATAGATGGATAGATAGATAGATAATAAACCGACTGTAATAGATAGATAGATAGATAGATAGATAGATAGATAGATAGATAGATAGATAGATAGATAGACAATAAACCGACTGTAATAGATAGATAGATAGATAGATAGATGGATAGATAGATAGATAATAAACCGACTGTAATAGATAGATAGATAGATAGATAGATGGATAGATAGATAGACAATAAACCGACTGTAATAGATATATAGATAGATAGATAGATGGATAGATAGATAGATAATAAACCGACCGTAATAGAGGGATAGATAGACAGGTGGATAATAAACCGACTGTAATAGGGGGATAGATAGATAGCATACACAAGATATAAAGTTAGCGTATGTACTGCCGGCCTTTGCTACGTCACTGACCAAACTATATATCCATTTACTGTAGTCAAAATGTACAGGTGTATTTCATCAGAGTTTTAGTATTTAACAAAAGAAAACGATAGATAGATAGATAATAAACCGACTGTATCAGAGGGATAGATAGATAGATAGATAGATAGATAGATAGATAGATAGATAGATAATAAACCGACTTTAATAGATAGATAGATAGAGAGATAGATAGAAAGATAGATAGATAGATAATAAAACGACTGTAATAGATAGATAGATAGATACATAGATACATAGATAGATAGATAATAAACCGACTTTAATAGAGGGATAGATAGATAGATAGATAGATAGATAGATAGATAGATAGATAGATAGATAGATAGATAATAAACCGACTGTAATAGAGGGATAGATAGACAGGTGGATAATAAACCGACTGTAATAGGGGGATAGATAGATAGCATACACAAGATATAAAGTTAGCTTACGTACTGCTGGCCTTTGCTACGTCACTGACCAAACTATATATCCATTTACTGTAGTCAAAATGTTCAGATGTATTTCATCACAGTTTTAGTATTTAACAAAAGAAAACAATAGATAGATAGATAGATAATAAACCGACTTTAATAGATAGATAGATAGATAGATAGATAGATAGAGAGATAGATAGATAGATAGATAATAAACCGACTGTAATAGATAGATAGATAATAAACCGACTGTAATAGATCGATAGATAGATAGATAGAGAGATAGATAGATAGATAGATAGATAGATAGATAGATAGATAATAAACCGACTGTAATAGATAGATAGATAGATAGATAGATAGATAGATAGATAGATAGATAGATAGATAGATAGATAGATAATAAACCGACCGTAATAGAGGGATAGATAGACAGGTTGATAATAAACCGACTGTAATAGGGGGATAGATAGATAGCATACACAAGATATAAAGTTAGCGTATGTACTGCCGGCCTTTGTTACGTCACTGACCAAACTATATATCCATTTACTATAGTCAAAATGTACAGGTGTATTTCATCAGAGTTTTAGTATTTAACAAAAGAAAACGATAGATAGATAGATAATAAACCGACTGTAATAGAGGGATAGATAGATAGATAGATAGATAATAAACCGACTGTAATAGATAGATAGATAGATAGATAGATAGATAGATAGATAGATAGATAGATAATAAACCGACTGTAATAGATAGATAGATAGATAGATAGATAGATAGATAGATAGATACATAGATACATAGAGAGATAGATAATAAACCGACTGTAATAGAGGGATAGATAGATAGATAGATAGATAGATAGATAGATAGATAGATAGATAGATAATAAACCGACTGTAATAGAGGGATAGATAGATAGATAGATAGATAGATAGATAGATAGATAGATAGATAGATAGATAGATAGATAGATAGATAATAAACCGACTGTAATAGAGGATAGATAGATAGATAGATAGATAGATAGATAGATAGATAGATAGATAGATAGATAGATAGATAGATAAAAACCGACCGTAATAGAGGGATAGATAGACAGGTGGATAATAAACCGACTGTAATAGGGGGATAGATAGATAGCATACACAAGATATAAAGTTAGCGTATGTACTGCCGGCCTTTGCTACGTCACTGACCAAACTATATATCCATTTACTGTAGTCAAAATGTTCAGATGTATTTCATCACAGTTTTAGTATTTAACAAAAGAAAACAATAGATAGATAGATAGATAATAAACCGACTTTAATAGATAGATAGATAGATAGATAGATAGATAGATAGAGAGATAGATAGATAGATAGATAATAAACCGACTTTAATAGATAGATAGATAGATAATAAACCGACTGTAATAGATAGATAGATAGATAGATAGATAGATAGATAGATAATAAACCGACTGTAATAGATAGATAGATAGATAGATAGATAGATAGATAATAAACCGACTGTAATAGATAGATAGATAGATAGATAGATAGATAGATAGATAGATAGATAGATAGATAATAAACCGACTGTAATAGATAGATAGATAGATAGATAGATAGATAGATAGATAGATAGATAGATAATAAACCGACTGTAATAGATAGATAGATAGATAGATAGATAGATAATAAACCGACTGTAATAGAGGGATAGATAGACAGGTGGATAATAAACCGACTGTAATAGGGGGATAGATAGATAGCATACACAAGATATAAAGTTAGCGTATGTACTGCCGGCCTTTGCTACGTCACTGACCAAACTATATATCCATTTACTGTAGTCAAAATGTACAGGTGTATTTCATCAGAGTTTTAGTATTTAACAAAAGAAAACGATAACAGAAATCGGTGATGCATAGCGCATCACTAGTTTGATTGGCTGATTTTCAAGAAGGAATGTCACTTTTTGGATCAATCAATCAACCAACGCTTTTATCCACTCGGCCATGTGTCCTTGGGGATATTAGTCAGTGAATTTTGGATATTTGATTCAAAAGTGACTTGACTCACAAAAAGTTGTGACCTCAATACCTGGCCACAGCAGAGGGAATAAAAATTTTGAGAGTTGAGTTATCAAAAAGAATTAACTAAAACTGAAATATCCCGAAAAGGCATGGCACGTGGAAGTAGATCAATCTACTCCAGCGGACTATATAAAGAGATCAGTACGAAATTCCAAGAATTATGACTTGAAGAAAACTTTAGCGTACAATGTCGAAACGTTGTGAATATGGCACTAAAGATGAGGACAACAGTTCGAACCATATAAACAGCGTAAATAATTACAATACCTCATCTTATATAAACAAACCCTGAAGGAGGCCGGTGCGTACAACGCCCGAAACGTTGTGAATATAGCAACAAAAATGAGGACAACAGCCCGAACAATGCAAAGTGTGTAAATAGTTACAATACCGCATCTCAGAAATATCGACAAATAAATATGGGATGGCAAAAGATGCCTTCTAAAAGCTAAGCAAAGTATTAAGAGAAAAACTTTATTAGAATCAAAAAACAGTGTGCTGAATTGTTACGCGATATATCTATCCTCCAATATGGCGGAGAATGTTGGACAATCTCCTCAAAGATGAAGAAGAAACTTGATGCACCATAAACAAAGAAAAGAGTACTGAACACTTATGTAATATCCGTCCTCCTACATGGCAGCGAATGCTGGACACTCTGAGTAGAGATTAAGAAGAGAATAGAAGCACCAGAATCAAAGAGGACTGAACTATTAAGTAATATCAGTTATCTTATATGGCGGAGAATGTTGGACAGTCTCCTCAAAGATGAAGAAGAGACTTGAAGCAACAGAAATATCGTTCTACAGAAGGATGCTGAGGATACCATGGATCGAACAAGTGAGTAACGACGAAGTTTTAGAGAAAATAGAAACAAAAAGGAAACTGATAATTAACACCAGGAAGAGGCTGATGAAATTTCTAGGGTAAATAATGAGGAAAGAAGGCTTGGAAAATCTGATACTCACAGGACAGATTGAAGGCAAGAGGGACAGAGGAAAACTAGGCATAACCAACCTAGAGAGCTTGGATAAACAGATGGTGGACCAAAGGTTTGAGGGATATAACAAAAAGATAAAAATTTATTAAGAGCTACATAAGGCAGGAGAGCCAAGATCGCCTGCATCCTGAAGGGAAATGAAATATAAAGGAGTATTTTGCTAACATCGTTTTCGCCTTATCTGTTTACTGCTAATTATGAAAAGACCTAATTGTACAACTTTTAAGTATGCAAATTTTATTGTTTTTTTTTCTAGGGGTTGTAAATATCCCTTTTTTTACATTTAATATTTGAGTATTATGGAGTTAATTAAATATAAGGACAGCATAATGGCTGTCTCAGACTGGTTGCCTGTCAAGGCAAGAAATCCTACTCTACCTTGCTATGTAAGCTTTAACCATGGAGCAGAGAGAGATCTATGACTTTCCACAGGGTATCTTTCTCGAAAGTGTATGCAACAGACGAGTCCGGAATTTGAACTCGACGTGCTGACACCACTTCTCATCGCAATATTTATTACACCAATCACGCATCCTGCATGAATATTTCAACTCACTACGAGTAAAAATAATCTGCTAGAAAAACTCGTTAACCATTACAACTAAACCTAAGTTTAGTAAATATTATGATTGCACGCTTGAAATGCTGCTAAAACCAGTTTTCGATCTACGGTTAAAATCCGCGGTTTCAAACGCTGATTTTCTAAGCAATCACTTCCTCGAAAATGTACGACGGACGCAACCCAATTATCTGAACGCACCAGTTGACCTTATGCCTTAGAAAGCTAAATGTAATGAATATGAGCGGGAATTGTAAACTTGTGGACTGGCGCTACACAATCACAAAATAAAAACAATTGTCAAATAGCAGACACCACATCATTTGAGGACTTTCAACAACAGAGTCACATCTAAAATGAAAATAATGACATAGTCAAGTTTTTGGCTTTCAACACAACCTCAAACAAAAGGTTAGGAAGGAAAACCTCATCATGGAAAGAGTAATAACAGTTATGAGACTTGAGAAATCTTTTTTTCCTGAAAATTTGTTTCAATACAAATATTTTATCAGTTTCAACAGAAATGAATTATAAGGGAATGGCTACTATTACCATTAGAGATGAGGAGAACAGATACTACACTTTGATCCCAGGTCGATGAAGAAAAGCGAAACTCAAGTAGCATTGGCTGCTAAGTCAATGAATGTTTATAAGGGAACGGCTAATATTACCATTGCCGTTAGAGATGAAGAGAACAGATGCTACACTTTGATCCCAGCCCATTGTCCAGAGAGTGAAGGAAAGCGTTACTCAAGTAGCACTGGCTGCTCGGTCAATGAATGCTGGGTGTTTCCTTATAAGGGAACGGCTAATATTACCATTAGAGATGAGGAGAACAGATACTACACGGGATTTACTTGACCTCCCACAGGGCCAGGTTGTGACACAAGGTCGGAGTTTAACGTGGGAAGGGAGGGGGAATGGACCCGAGTTTTCACCCGGGTCGCAGTGCTTTGGCTTTAGCTAGTCATAGCTGGTCTTGGCTGGTCTTAGCTGGTCATAGCTGGTCATAGCTGGTCAGACGTAGCCACGATACTACCAGCGCAGGGACGAATCCCTGTCGCCGGCCTGTATCGGAGAAGGAATCCCGGCCCCATAGGCGATCATTCAGTGAGTAATCTGCGAACAGATACTACACGGGATTTACTTGACCTCCCACACGGTCAGGTTGTGACACAAGGTCGAGTTTAACGTGGGAAGGGAGGGGGAATGGACCCGAGTTTTCACCTGGGTCGCAGTGCTTTGGCTTTAGCTAGTCATAGCTGGTCTTGGCTGGTCTTAGCTTGTCCAAGCTGGTCAGACATAGCCACGATACTACCAGCGCAGGGACGAATCCCTGCCGCCGGCCTGTATCGGAGAACGAATCCCGACCCCATAGGCGATCAATCAGTGAGTAATCCGCGAACAGATACTACACTTTGATCCCAGCCCGATGTCCAGGCAGTGAAGAAAAGCGTAACTCAAGTAGCATTGCCTGCTCGGTCAACGAATTCCGAATGTTTCCTTATAAGTTGTGGTATCTTATGCAAATTAGATACACAAGTATAAATAGAGAACAATTGGCGAACATAGGGGACAGCTACGCCTAGCAAACCCGGTTGCTGTTTAGGACGAGGAGAACTGTACTCTGACTACTACTACGCATTGAGGTATGTAAAACGATAACAATGACATTGCCGATAGGATCGTTAAATTCCCTGGACGACCCAGAACACACAAAAACATGGATAAGAAGTTTTTCTACATTTGCAAGAATGAAAAAATTAAGAAACACAAAGACCGATGTAGGAGAAAACGATATAATAGATTTATTTCCTGCTACAGCTGGGTGCGAAGTTGTGAAGAGAATTTCGACAATTTGTTACCCGAGTTAATTAGAAGAAATGACATTTGAAGAAATTATTACAATTATAAAAAAGAACATAAGACCAAAGAAAAGATTGGTAATGGCCGAAAGGACCAAGTTTTTAGAAACAAGACCATTACCATTATACAACACTTACATAGATTGAAAGAACGAGCCAAGTATTGTGAATTTGAAAAACTGGGTGCGCGGCAAATGACTATAGGAGATGAATTAATCCTTCTCAGAATAATTGAAGGCTTGCAAGACCAAAACCGCAAACAAAAAATACCAGAATGTCTACGGAGTAGTAGGTTGAGTTTGAAAGCTAGCGTCGAGTTTTTACAACAATTAGAGTTAATTAGAAAATTTAATCAACCAAAAAAAGAATTCGAGACATACAGGACGAGCACGACCAAATCCATAATTAAATGTAGATATTGTAGAAATAATCACGAGAGAGACAAGTACAAATGTCCAGCGCTAGGGAAAATGTGCTCAAATTGCCAAAAAGAGATCATATTCAGAACGTATGCAAATGCGAAAAGAAAATAGAAATAGTACAAAGCTACAAATCCCTCACCCCCAAAGAAGCAGCTGAAATATTTACAATGAATACACAAAAAAGAAGTAGAGAAAAATAAGGATAATTGGCCAAACGCAGAGATAAAAAAAATAGCTAAATATTCTTCTCGTGCTGATTAGATTTTTTTTTTTACTCCTGTGGCAGTGGAGACTTCAGGGGTTATTGGCCCTCGTTCGATGGCGTTCCTTCGGAGGATTGGCGCGATTGCGTCTCGATTAACGGAACGAGCCTCGCGAAACGGAGTGGCTCTTGCAGCGTGTCTCACTGGCGACGGTTCGAGGTAATGCTTTCTCCATCATAGCGGCTGGCAGAGGATAGAAAAAAAAAATTTGTTTATAGTTACGTTGTTCTGGAATTGTCATCATTGGCCGACTGAACTTGCTTTGTTTCAAGTATTGTTTCCCTTAGATTGAACTTACCATTTCTTTTTATACTATAATGTATTTCAGTGTTATCCAATAAATCAATGATTTATCTTAGTATTATTGAAAAAAAAATTTTTTTAAATTGGCCAAATATTTAACATGCAAGTTGATATATGCAGTGAAGTCACGTTGATACCAAAATACTTCTGGATAAAATTAGGACGACCTAAATTAAAAAAGCGGCATCCAATTAAAGCAAATTGATGGAACGACTATAAAAAATAATGGGTACATTTGAAGGCAATTTTGAAACCGAAAAGCGTTTTTAAATAATTTCAATGACATATATAGAATGCGAAAAAGATCATCGATTACAAAGAATTGATGTATTAAAAGTAGATACAGCGATACTAATCAATTACTTGGAATCAGAAGAAATAGGATTATTGAAAGGCTATAAAGCAAGCATTCGACTACAAGAAAATTATCACCCAAAATATATAGAGTCAAGAAAAGTTCCAGTTCATATCCTACCATTGGTATTAGCCAAATTACACAAAATGATACAAGGCATACCTTACGGTGCTAGCAATTGGGCGTCAACGATAGTGGCGATAAAAAAAAACTAAGGATTTGTGGCGATTACAAAATAGGGGTAAATCACCAGATATGTTCAGACTCTTTTCCTTTGACAAATATCGAAACTGCGAGCCACGAGTTAGTAAAATGGAACTCTTTGCAAAAACTGATCTCCAGGCAGCACAAAACCAAATAGAAATTGACGAAAAATTCAATGAAATCACCACGATAAACACCCCTATGGGCGTACTAAAATGGACTCGTCTACCGTTTGCGGTAAAGACTTCGAGCCATATTTTTCAAAAAGCAATTGAAAGAGTCTTATTAGGAAAAATAAAAGATATAATAATATACGGGGATGATATATGTGTAAGGGGCAAAAACTAAAGATGAATTGAAATACAAAACAGAACAAATTTTAATGAGATTAAAAAAAGGCAGGCATGACTGTAAACAAAGACAAATGTAATTTTGAGTGTAAGAAGATATCATATTTAGGATATCAAATATTAAAAGAAGGCATATCACCCGACGAGAGACAAACAAAGAAAATAAGAGAAATAGCTGCTCCAACAAATAAAAAAAGTATTAGAATCCTTTAGAGGGGGATAATAAATTTTTATAGTAAATACATACCAGGATACAGTGACATAATAAAGCTATTTGCAAAATAACGCACCCCCCGCAAAAAAAAAAACAATGAATTCAACTGGACACAAAAAAAACCCATCGTTTTTGAAGCACTAAAGAAAATAGTGAAGAACAAAGCAATAATAAAAAGGTTTTGACCCACAGAAAGAAGTAACGTTAACCAGAGACGTGAGTGAAAAGGCGATTGGTGCTATACTATCGCAATCATGTACATATCAAGAAGATTAATGTCAGCAGAAATCAACTATTCGAATAATGAAAAAGAAGCAGTAGCGATTGTAAGGAGAAGAGAAAGGGCACGAAACTTTTTGACAGGAAAAAAAATTCATATTAAAATCGAACCACAAACCATTGGAATTCATATTTAATCCGAGAAAAGAATTGCCAAAAGTCACATCGTCAAGGATTTTAAAATGGGCGATAAAGATCATGGCATTCGATTTTGACATAGTCTACGTAAAAGGGAACACTGTCCCTCGCGTAGACGCTTTATCAAGATTACAGTTCAAGAATGAAACAGAAGAAAAACAAGAAAATACTGAAGAGTCTTACCTGTCACCCAACTCTATCATCATTCACTTGCATAAAGGGTGAAAAAGGAAATGATATAAGGTCTAATGACTATTTAATTATCTAAGTGACAGTTGAATAGAAAGGACAAAAACAAAAAGAAATAGGAGAATTCACTGGGTAGAAACGGACGTTCTTCCTATACATAGACTCAAAGTAGAAACAATGCAAGACCTAATATTAAACAGAATAGCAGAGAGAATAAAAATAATGTATGAAGCAATTGTTCGATGGCAGAGCGACCCTTTATATAACAGTAGATCCGCAAATAATGAGAAGGAACATATTAAAAAGAGTCCATGATGACGTGCATTGTGGCACAACCCCAACACAAAGAAGACTAAAGTTACAAGCCTGGTGGCCAGGATATTCAAAAGATGTAGATGAATACGTTAAGAGATGCCCAAAATGTGCGAAAAAAAAAAAATCAAGCAAGCAAAAATTCACTCATGGCCCAAGGAAACAAAGCCATAGGTTATGGTCCACATGGATCACGCACATATCAAAGATAAGTAATTATTCTTAGTATTAGTGGATGGCCAGAGGATGTAAGTGTAAAAGACAGAAAATCCACCACAATAAAGCAAGTACTAAGAACTATATTCTCAAGGAATGAAGTACCCCGGAAATAGTCACCGACAATGCACCCGAATTTTGCGATGAGAACTTATATGCGTGGTTAAAACAGATTGGATGCATCCCATACAAGACACCACCATATTGTTAGATTATTTTGTGTACTTGTGTACTAGTGAGCAAACCCAAATGGCTTGACTCACTTTATAGTTCCCCAATTGAAGGTTAACCAATCAGGAGACGTGAAATATTCAATCCATCGTGTATAAAGGCGGCTATTTTGATTATTCTCTGTGAATATCCAGTGCCAACCTGTCAGGCGAAAGAACAGAAGGAAGAACTACGCTCTGCTACTTTATCGGGATATCCACTGCTAACCTGAACTACGCTTCCCTACTGTCTTCGAAATATTCACTGCCAACCTCTGGATTCTATACTCAAAGACTACCGTCATCAGGAACAACACATATCACCCACAATCTAATGGCGTTGTGGACAGAATGGTGCAAACGGTGAAAGTGGTATTAAAACCATTCTCACCACTTAATGAAAGCAGAGAAGCGTATTTACCAAAAGTTACAGATCTATTCCACATGTGGGAAGAAAACTGAGTCCTTTGGTATTAATGGGAAGACAAATCAAAGCCTCCATAACTATGTCCTTTGCAACGAAAGAAATGGTATGATATAGAAAGAATAAAGAGGCTAATCCAGAAGAAGCAAATTTCCTGATACAAAAACGGCACTTGAGAGAGAAAAGGAACAACATATACTGGCACATGTAGATCAGTTCAGAAGCAGAAACGAAGTGAATGACGTAGAAATGGAAGATCAAGAATAAGAAGAGACAGAAAGTTACAAAAGTGGAACAGAGCAGGAAATGGAAGAAAGGGAAAATGAAGAGACGGACAAGAGTGAGGAAGAAAATGAGACCAGCATTAAAGAGAAAACAAGAAAGACAAGAGGAAGGACAACACAATACGAGAATAATCAAGAATAATAAAAGAAAAAACAAGGGTATACAATCTCTCCGATTCAGGGAGGTGTAGTATCGTATGCAAATTAGATAGACAAATATAAATAGAGAACAACTGGCGAACATAGGGGACAGCTATATCTAACAAACCCTGTTGCTATTGAAGACACAAAGAACTGTACTACGACTACTACAACGCAGAGAGAGTGTGTAAAATATAACGGCTAATATTCTTATTAATGTCATTGTCATACAGAATAACAGGTGTATCCTGTCCAAGACCGGGTCACACCTGCTGTTGTACTTTTTCTATTTTCTTTGCCAGCGTCATTTATGAGTCATCTACAGGCGAGATCGTTTGTCTTCCTTGTCAGAAACACAGAGGCGGGGGAGCTCAAACAATTCAATGGATAATGCCGAAAGAGCGATTGACAGCGACTCAGTCACCCCACCCCCGAGTCTTACCTGTCACCCAACTCTATCATCTTTCACCTGCATAAAGGGTGAAAAGGGAAATGATATAAGAAGGTCTAATGGCGATTTAATCATCTAAGTGACAGTTGAATAGAAAGGAGAAAAAATAAAAAGAAAGAAAGAAATAGGAGAATTCACTACATTCTACGAAATTTACTCAGTTAATCATTATTAAATAAGTGTTTGGGCACTTCAGCATGGTGCAATGGTTAACAAGCTTGTGTCGGTAGATCAATTACGACTGAATAGCGAGTTCGATCCTCACTGGGTGTCTCATACGATCGGCAATTGTGCCACATCTAAGCTTCGACGTAGTGTAATAGTTAGCAAGCTTGTCTCGCTAGATCTATTATGACTGAATAGGGAGTTCGATCCTCACTGGGTGCCCCATACTTTCGGTCTTGTGTCGCGTCAGAAATGTCTAAACTCTTAACTCTATGCAAAAGTTCTTTAAGATCAATAGTTAAAAATACTTTCAGATGAATATGTGTAAACTGCTCACTCGAGTAGTTTGTAATACATCTACTTATAATCTCTCAGTTGCATCTCTGTCTTTGGACAGAGTGCACTCAGGTGTGACTCTGTTCTTTGACGGGGTCACACCTGAGGAAAATTATACTGAGAGGTGCCGGCCCTGGGGAACAGCTGCCCGAGGCAGCGCCCTCTCATTGCATTAGGTGTGGGCTGTACTTGTGAGAACAATATTTTTTTTGTATTTCTTTAAGGCATAGGCTACCAGGAATCCTTCAATGAGTCATTTGGAATCTTTTTCAATCAATCTGAGGGCTCCAACTACAACAGGATTTTTTTTATATTCTCATGTACATTTGAGATTTCTATTTCCTTATATTTTGATAATTTTTTGAAGATCTTCAAAGATACATTACAATCTGCAAGAACTGTCATATCAATAAGAAAGAACATTTTGTTTTTGTGATCTTTGATCAGGATGTCTGGACAATTAGCTTTGATTGTGTGTATTGTAATTATTATTACTAGTTTTAACCCGTGAAAATTTCGCCATTTTCATATTTGATGATTGGTGCTCGCACCGAGGCCAGCTCAACCGACGGTTGCGGGGGCTGCGGGCAAGTTTTGTTCCTAGCCTGGGTGTAGATGCTCGGGTACCCACCTGAAAAACTGACCTCGTGTCACAACACGTCCTAGTGGGGACAGAGTAAATACCTAGATTCAGGTGAATGAACCCTGTGGGTCTTTCGAAGGCATGTACTTCGTCGCATTTCGTAGATTGGTGCTACGGAATCACAAACTGAATGAGAGGCGTCATCACGTGAAGTGTTTCAACGGCAGCAGCAGCAGCATCAAGAATGGATGAAAGTTGAAGGGAGGACTTGAAAGGGAAAATAATGACAGCATTGTCGTTCCAGAAAGTTAGGAAGGAAACTGCAATCAAAATTAGAAAGAGCGATAACAGTTAGTGAACTTGAGAACCCTATTTTCCTGAGAAACTCTTTCAAGAGAAAGATTTTATAAAAGTCAACGGACACTAAGGCTGAATGCTCGGTCAATTAATAACGAATGTTTCCTCATAAGGAAACGGTTAATGTCGTCATGACTATCAAGATTCTTTCGGAAATGTGGGTTGCCTTGTCGGCCTTGGGCCGACATGTCTCTCTGTCGTCAACTTCTCTTATCGGAAGACCGTTCAGTTCTCGTTTGAGAATTTTCTTCGGAATTCTTGCCTTCCAGTCAATTTTGATCTTCAAACATTTGAATGCAATGTTGTTGGCCATTTTCTGGCACCTTGGAACCTGATCTTTCATTACCGTCACATTTTTTTCTCAGAATCTTTCACTCTCAACAAACACTTGCGTGTTAGAGACATACGGCTATATCAAATTAAAACACTGGATTTCGTCCCGAAGTTAAGCAACGTTGAGCTAAGTTACTACTTAAATGGGTGACCGCGTCGGAATACCAGGTGCTCTAATCTTGGATGTGTAGGTCGTATTACAGCCATATAAGTTTGAAACACTAGTCCCCGTACCGAAGTTAAGCAACGCCAAGTTAGGCTACTACTTAAATGGGTGACCGTTTGTGAATACCAGCTGCTGTAAGCTTGGATGTGCGGATGGTATAATCGTCTTACGGCCATAGCGCGTTGAAACATTAGTTCCCGTACCGAAGTTAAGCAACGTCAAGCTAGGTTATTACTTAAATGGGTGCCCGTTTGTGAATACCAGCTGCTGTAAGCTTGGATGTGTGGATGGTATAATCGTCTTACGGCCATAGCGCGTTGAAACATTAGTTCCCGTACCGAAGTTAAGCAACGTTAAGCTAGGTTATTACTTAAATGGGTGACCGTTTGTGAATAACAGCTGCTGTAAGCTTGGATGTGTGGATGGTATAATCGTCTTACGGCCATAGCGCGTTGAAACACCGATTCCCGTACCGAAGTTAAGCAACGTCGAACCTGGTCAGTCTCTCGATGGATGACCGCTTGGGAAGACCAAGTGTTAAAATCTTTGATGTGCGGATGGTGTAATCGATAATGGATCGGAGAGCTGGGTTTCAAAATCAGTTGGGTTCGTTAGATTAATGTACGTGGAAATAACCTCGGGAAAAGTATGAAGCCACCTTTTCTGCCCCTAGAAATGGGTCTTCTCTTGTTTCTAGGTATTTTTTAAAAATAGTTCCACACCAAACAAGGCCTGACGCTGGGCGTTATAGGGAGGGAAAATGAATGAGAAGACTTTAGTGACGACATGTGAAGAAAAGGACAATATAAGATCCACTTCAAGATCCTTGAATTTTGATAGTCTTTTGAAGATAAAGACGCCAAGGGTTAATTTTGTTCAAGATACCAGCTTTAGGATGACTATCGACGAAGACTAAAGAGCACGTCCTGCCCATGAGATAGGGGAGAGTGGTTATATTCACATATCCATAATTCAAGATTAGATCATTTATTATATTATTACTATTATTTCCAGATAAGTTAAACGACAATTAAGGACCATGAATTTTTTTTTGGTTTATTCATTTATTTTGAGCGTTGATTTGTGTTGTGTGTTTGTCATATGTTCCCACATTATATTTTGATATTAACTCTTTACCAGAGGAAATTCCCTTCATATTATTATTATTATTATTATTATTATTATTATTATTTTTATTTCCTTTGATATCTGGCGTTTACACATTTCTTTCCGGGTCCCGCCCAGGGACCTAAGGTTAGAAATGGCATCATGACAGTTTCCACTGCAAAAAATAAAAAATAATTACATAGATAAAGCCCTTCGTAAAGTGTGGGCTGTACTTGTCAGAACAATTTTTTGTATCTCTTTGAGGCATGGACTTCCAGGGATCCCTGGAATTATTATTATTATTATTATTATTATTATTATTATTATTATTATTATTATTATTATTATTATTATTATTATTCCATTTCGTTCTTTTCATAAGTCGATTTGGCATTGAGTCACTTGGTTCAAGGTTGGAAATAGTCCAGATTTGGTGACTAGGTGTCTCTTCGTTTATTGGAAGAGTTTGTTCCAGTGACAGAACTTTTGGTCACAGACTAGTTCCTCTCTGAGTTAAGCGGCCCTTGTTAAGCCGGGTGACGGCCGATTCGGTATGAGGATTTGTTTGTAACCATTAAGATTTGTAATTTTTTTGGTTTATCTTTGACCTCCAAGATCCAAGGTTTAGGACGATTATCGACGAAGATTACAGAGCACGTCCTGCCCATGAGATAGGCGGCGAGGGGCCTAAATTGAGATGACCATGGTTCAAGAGTACAGCATTTAATTTATTCTTACTATTATTTCCAGATGAGTTAAACGACAATTAAGAACCATGATTTTTTTTGATTTATTCATTTATTTTGTGGCTGATTCGGTTCATGCCGTGTGACATTCTGTTGGCGGGTGCTTTTGTTTTTGCCCTTTGACCGTTGATTTGTGTTGTGTGTTTGTCATATGTTCCCACATTATATTTTGATATTAACTCTTTACCAGAGGAAATTCCCTTCATATTATTATTATTATTATTATTATTATTATTATTATTATTATTATTATTATTATTATTTCCTTTGATTTCTAATTTATACTCATTTCTCTCCGGGTCCCAATCAGAAACCTAAGGTCAGAATCATCACATTTTCCTCTCAGCAGTTTAAAAAAAATAAAAATTTAAATAGATAAATCATATATATTTTACATAGACGACGCCCTTCGTAAGGTGTGGGCTGTACTTGTGAGAACAATATTTTTTTTGTATTTCTTTAAGGCATAGGCTACCAGGAATCCTTCAATGAGTCATTTGGAATCTTTTTCAATCAATCTGAGGGCTCCAACTACAACAGGATTTTTTTTATATTCTCATGTACATTTGAGATTTCTATTTCCTTATATTTTGATAATTTTTTGAAGATCTTCAAAGATACATTACAATCTGCAAGAACTGTCATATCAATAAGAAAGAACATTTTGTTTTTGTGATCTTTGATCAGGATGTCTGGACAATTAGCTTTGATTGTGTGTATTGTAATTATTATTACTAGTTTTAACCCGTGAAAATTTCGCCATTTTCATATTTGAATTTACTGATGAATCATAATACTTAAGTTAACACTTTACCGGTGGTAGAAAAAATGACTCAATACCTAGCCACCGGTTGAACGGTGGGTAAACCCTTGTAACTATTTTCATATCTACTGTGAAACATTACATACGAATTACATACTTTGACTCAGGAGCTCAGGCAGAAGGGTTAAAATTGTTCAGGAACGTAGGGCTCAAAGGGCTAATGATTGAATAAGTTCATAGCCAGTTCTACGACAATAAAAATATCCGCAGAAATCTCCCTGTCCTATCGTTAAATATTTGAGCTTAACGACTTTAACAAAACTAGAAAGACCCGTAACAATTTCACGCTTTTCCTGTTTGGATTTTCGGATGAAC
This sequence comes from Acanthosepion esculentum, assembly GCA_964036315.1. Taxonomy (NCBI): domain Eukaryota; kingdom Metazoa; phylum Mollusca; class Cephalopoda; order Sepiida; family Sepiidae; genus Acanthosepion; species Acanthosepion esculentum. The sequence goes on along the minus strand of OZ038514.1, from coordinate 77,011,170 downwards.
CCAAACGCACCTCTTTACTCTTGTTCTCTATCCTCTGTAACCCCCTTGCTTGTTAGTGGTACTCCCGCCTTGCTTAGGGTGAAATGCTTAAAAAAAAAAGAAGCCAAATCAGTGCTTACCTTTTAATGTCGACTCTTCTTCCGCTCTAGCTGTTATGGTCTGCAGATGTTCATTAGCCTTTGCTAGGGGGATTATTTCAGAAAGTGTTTTATTCCTGAGAACCGAATCTTTGTCTATTGTAACTCCTGATGTAACTATAATCTTCTTAATGAGTACTGTGGTACGAGAGACAGGCACCGAGTCCGTGGTTGTATCAGCAGAAGAAACTGGTGTAGACGTCGTAGTAGCAACATCGCTCTTAGCAACCGTGGTGGAAGTAGCAACTTGTGTTATCTCGTTGGCATAAAGTCCAGAATCAGCTTTTTCTTCGGATTCAGAACCAATTACTGTGCTTATCACTGGTTCCTCTGTTGTTGAAGAGACTTCAGGTTCCGTAATGCTTGTCGTTAAATCTACCGGAGCATCGGTGGAAGACGCAGAGACCGACGAAGTCGACACAGTGGTAGATTCGGAAACCGAAGAATGTATGACGGTGGTAGATTCGGAGACCGGAGAAGTCCCAACAGTGGTAGATTCGGAGACCGAAGAATGTTCGACGGTGGCAGATTCGGAGGACGAAGAAGGTTCGACGGTGGTAGATTCGGAGGACGAAGAAGGTTCGACGGTGATAGATTCGGAAGACGAAGAAGGTTCGACGGTGATAGATTCGGAGACCGAAGAAGGTTCGACGGTGGTAGATTCGGAGACCGTAGAAGGTTCGACGGTGGTAGATTCGGAGACCGGAGAAGGCTCGACACTGGTTGACTCAGAAGCCGTAGGTACGCCAGTAGTAGACGCAGAGACTGTAGATAGTTCGACAGTGGTCATCTCGGCTAATGTCGTATCAGCTATTTCGCTTATGTTCGATACAACTGAAGATGACCTGATTGGTTCATTTAATTCATTGAAAGTATCAACAAGAGATTTAGTCACCATATCAGAAACTTGCGGGACTATTAGTGTAATATTAAGAGGACTTAATGAGGTTTGTGTGTCGACTCCTGTGGTGATCTCATTTACGTCGCTCTCAGCAACATTTGGCTGGAGTGGGATTTCTGTTATTCTTTCTGGATATTCCTCGACACCAAGAGTAGCCGTTGCGCTGCCTTCAGTGCCTGTGTCAACGACTTTCGTTGTCAGTTGAGTGGCTATTTTACTTCCTTTGATTGGTATAAGATCGTCAATCTGAGCTTCCTTTTCCGGGAGAAGAACTGTTGTGGTGTCATTGGAAATAGTATCAGTTGTCAGTGATGCCTCTTCCGTGGAGGGTCTCACTGAGTTTGTTTTCATAAAACGAGTTTCAAACGAATCCATATCAAATAAATTTGGTTTAAGGGGAGTATCCCCTGAAAGTTCCTCCTGATGTGAATCTTGATGGGATTCTTCGGAGTTCTCGATTTGGGACAGGTCGGGGATATCGGAATATTTAAACTTCGTTCCATTCTTGTCTTTGAAGATGTCGCTAAATCCGGTCTCCTTTTGTCTGGGTAGCTCTCCGGAACCATTGTCAATCGTCGGCTCGGTGACAAAATCGTCCGGTCTAGCGGGCTGATCTCCTTGCAACCCAGCTGTTTTGTGCAGATGTTTCAGGAATGGCGACATCACACATTTGGTGTCGTGTTCCCGGTTGCACAAGGTTTGTAAACGGTGTCCGGCGGGACATGTGCTACAACGCTTACAGCGGAAAAGTCTGTTGAAATGGTTCGTGTACGTTCCAGCAGGACAAGGGGCACAGCGTGTTTCCGAGTAACTGCTGCATTTTTGAGCGACGAAATATCCCGGGTTACATTTATGGCATTTCCAAGGAAAACTGGAATGTTTGGTCTCTCCAATCTGCAAAGAAGAAAGTCTAAATTTAATGAAAACGTTTCAAGACATATGGAAAGTATTTTTTCTTTATTAATAATTCACGTAATTTTTCACCTAAGTTACACCCTTGTGCAAATTAATTATACCGGAAGATGTGGAGTGCCGTGATCACCTGCACCCTTGTGCAAATTGAAACAAAACGAATAATTCTGTTCTTATTTAATTTTCATATTTTTCTAATGAAACATGACCCAGTACACTTATTAGTACTTCGTATGTCTATTCCACGAAGTCGTCCTTGCAGATTGACCACAGATTCTCGATTGGATTTAAATCAAGAGAGTTTCCGGGCCAGTCTATAGTACATTGATTTGATCACTGGTAAGGCTTGACAATGTGTTCGTGCAGCGTTACAATTTTTGTACCCTTCCTTGGAGTAAAGTCCATCACAGACAATGGACGCAGGACAACTAATCGACAGTCGGGACAATAGTGTCTGGGCGTGATAAAAATCTGATGCAATCACGGATGATGCAATATTTTTCAAGGACAAACAAATTTCATCATACACCCCGAAAATAGATTCATATTACTGCATACCACTGCAAATAACTTAATCTGAGGAAAAAATAGAAATCGATTACACTCTGTCACTTCAGTGGGTCTAAAACTGACCCTATGATGAAAGAAAGGAAACTAAAGCGGTTGTTTCAATTAATTTGCACAAGGGTGTAGAAGCCTAATTTTCCTTCTCCTAGACTGGTTGCTATCCAGAGCTATAGAACCCAGTCTACTCTAATATTTCAAATAGAATATATAAAAGCTCTCTATGTTCTAGTCTGCTGTAGTCGGAATAATCGAGTTAGTGCGAACGTTCCTTTCCTTCTCCTAGACCGGTTACCATCCAAGGATATAGAACCCAGCCTGTCCTGCTATTTACCCAGAACTGGGGGGTGAGAAGAGAATTTATACCTTTCCTAAGGGTATTAGCACGTAAGTGAATGTAATGGATTCGACTGGAATTCGAACTCGGCAGTCATCCATTACTTCACTGTGCCACTTTCTAATTATTAAACAAAGCATTTATTTTATACAAAATATATTTATTTTTTGACGTATCTCCTCCTGTGTCAATGCCCTTAATTCACTACTGGGAAATTTGGGACCTTCATGCTCGCCCAAAAACGGAGTGTCAATATAACGGTTTTCCCCTTGTAACCGCTGTTATTTTAATTACTTTCACTGCTCGGCAATGTTTATTAAAAAAATGATTAGAATTGGAATAAAACTTAAACATGATGAAAGTTAATTTTGAATATTTTTTTGATTTTGAGAATTTCAAGAAGAATATTAAACACTATTTATTGGATTGTCTATTTACAAGAATACAGTTAAAACGAATGCATTGCAATATTTATCGTTAAAGAAATAAATACGAAAACAATTTTCATTCATAATTTTTTTAAATTTACGAAATTATTAAAATATGTGAACCAGTTATCAGAAAAACCTTATTTTATAAAGTTTGAAGCAATTGGCAATTACCCAATGTTTTGCCAACCATTCCAATAGACAATATAAAAATGTAAATAAACACTCTAATGAATAAATAGTATTTAATATATATATATATATTAAAATTATTAAGAACAAAAAAATTCACTTTAATTATATGTTTAGATTTTATTACAATTCTAATGAACGCTACTTTATCACTCATCTTTCTCCAGTATATATATATATATATATATATATATATATATATATATAATTATTTATTTAAATATTATAACATAAATATGTTATAAAATCACTACAAAAATAGCCATTTTCTTTCAACACTTCTGGTGTCTTATCTAGTGATGATGTTGAATGTAGAATAAATCTATTGAGCACTCTTTTAAGAATAATAATTGTTGGTTATTGGAATTTATTCCGTATATACCAATCCTATACTTGGATATATATATATATATATATATATATATATATATATATATATATATATATATATATATATATATATATATATATATATATATATATTGAAATAAATAGAATGTACGTCATTATATTTTTTTTACCTTGAGGGGAGACTTTCGGCCAACACTTTCTCAAGCGAGCAGCAGGAAACAATCAAAGACACATTAGTTAATAGCGAATGAGGATGGGAAATTGGTACACGGTTATAATAGATTTTAATTATAAATAAATTAACGACTAAAAACAAAATACCAAGTCCCAAAAAGAGTATGAAATGGAAAAGTGTTACTCTAACTAACCTTAACCCTCAATCAAACATAAGGAACGGGTAAAGTGTTCTTTTTGTTTACATAGGATCGGCTGATGGAACTTAATATAAACAGCCTCAAGAACTCAAGATGGTGACGCGAGCGAGCATTATGTAAAATGGAAAAAAATCCGTCATTATAATCGGGGCAGAGTCGGTATTGTCAATATATATATATATATATATATATATATATATATATATATATATATATATATATATATATATATTTAAAGATATTTTTGAAGGTACAAAATTTTATCACAGCAATAAATGTAAATGAAGCTTGATATTACTAGACATATTAAAAACGGGCGAAGCAAGGGTTCGTCGCTGTTTTTTCTCTGCTGAGGTCCGGATAGTTTTTCAAACCCGGCCCATGGTTCGTCCAGTGTGTAATGACGTCCTCCCTCCTCATCAAATTAATTCTATAATTTATAAATATGGTTGTAGTTGCGGGGCTCACTACATAGGAAGGACGACACAACGCCTACGGGTCCGCCATATGTGAGCACTTATTAAAGAGCAGATTTTGTGCAGCTAATTTTAGTGTTGACCGGTTCACTGTGTTGTCCCGGTGACACTCGTTATTTCACCTTAAGGTGCTGGAGGCACTTTACATCGGGTCTCGCAAGCCTTCCTTGTGCAAACAACGTGAGT
>OZ038514.1:76986312-77001312 GCA_964036315.1 Acanthosepion esculentum | reverse complement strand
GGTGAAAGAAAACATGAAGGAAGTAAAGAAAGAAAGAAAGAAAGAAAAAAAGAAAGAAAGAAAAGAGGGCGGAAAGAGAAAACGAAAGAAATTAATTATAATAAGAAAGGGAGAAAGAAGTAAATAATGAAAAGAAAAATATAGTGAAAATAGAGAAAGAGAGAACGAAGTATAACAAAAGGTCCACGGCCTACATTCAACTCTCACACATGGCTCCAAAAAGTCACATGGGCGCTGACGACGACCACACCCCGTTCAACGACATCGACCACTCGGCTAAAGTATGCAAGGGTAGTCTTCTGTTAAGGAGAACACCTCTGCCAAGCGGGTATCTGCCAGCCTGGGCGTAGGAGCTGCGCCTCATAGGTGAACGGCTTTACCAGTGGGCGGAGGAACTTCTGATAGGAGAGACTAGGCATCAATGCTAAGAAGACAGAAGATATGTGGTTGTTAGCCAAAAGAAGAGCCCAACACGCAAATTGTAGATCCCAGAATCAAACAAGTAAAACAATTTATATATTTGGGAATGTTTATCAGAAGAAAGAAGGTATAACACTGAATTCCGAAGGCGCATTGGGTTAGCGAAAGATGCTTTCCAAAAGGTAAGCAAAGTATTAAGAAACAGAAAAATTTCGTTACAAGCAAAAAAGGAGTATAGAGACATATAAATATCTAGGGTTCATAGTGTGGAAAGTGGGGTTGGAAAATTTGATACTCACAGGAAGTCAAGTGGGACAGAAGAAACCAACGCGTAACCTACCCAGAGAGGTTGAGTAAATCGACCTGTTGAGTGGACCCTTAATCTCATTTGAGCAAAATGACAAAGTTGCTCTCTGTCCGCAGACAAAGACACGACCAAATTTCGCTCTGTCTGCAGACAAAGACACAACCAAGTTGCGCTCTGTCCGCAGACAATGACACAACAAAATTACGCTCTGTCCGCAGTCAAAGGCACAAACAAGTTGCGCCCTGTCCGCAGACAAAGACACAACCAATTTGCGCTCTGTTCGCAGACAATGACACAACAAAATTACGCTCTGTCCGCAGTCAAAGGCACAAACAAGTTGCACCCTGTCCGCAGACAAAGACACAAGCAAGTTGCGCTCTGTCCGCAGACAATGACACAAAAATTACGCTCTTTCCGCAGTCAAAGGCACAAACAAGTTGCGCCATGTCCACAGACAAAGACACAACCAAGTTGCTCTCTGTCCCCAGACAAAGACACAACCAAGTTGCTCTCTGTCCCCAGACAAAGACACAACCAAGTTGCTCTCTGTCCCCAGACAAAGACACAACCAAATTGCGCTCTGTCCCCAGGACCAAGACACAACCAAGTTGCTTCCTATCCGCAGGCAAAGAAACAACCAAGTTGCGCTCTCTCCGAAGACAGAGACATTATTGAGAGACAATATGCAGTTTAACCGTCCGTCGACAGATACTACATTCTGATCTCAGCCCGATCGACAACGAGTAAAGAAAAACCTTATTTAGTAGCGCCGTCTGCTTGTTTCAGGCCAATGGATGCCGAATGTTTCCTTATAACGTAAAGACTCGATTATTCCTATCAATGCTTCAGTAACGAATTGCTTTGTTCTTTATTTGCCTTTCTTTTTATTAGCATTCATTACAGATGTTCGGAATTTTTATATTTGACGCCGGGTGGGGATTCTGGATCTTATACGCTATTATCAACGGTAATTGTGTGGAGTCGTTTGGAAGAAATTGAAAAAAAAGATTTCTTCAGATTAATATAAAAGATGTACCCGCACCTTTCATTTCGCTATCATTAATTGCTCGGCTAATTACTTTGTTTCTGCGTCACAAATTAAGCAAATTAAATATAATTAAGCAACACTTAATGAATTTAAGAACAATTAAGGCAGCCGAATAATCGTTCTCTGGTAAACGAAATGAATAATGTCGGCCATCTTTTTTTCTTCTTCACTAAGATGGCCATCGGTAGGTCGCAATAAAAGTAACATGATTTGCACTATCACTGCATGGGAATATTTTTTCGTAAACGAACGGAGACACCTCAGACTTTAAACCTAGACGCTGTGTCAAATACGAAACAAAAAAAAAGAAACAGTAGTTTTCACCAGTCTGATAAAGCCTTTCTTTTTTAGACTTATAAACGAAGCTCATTTGAAATATCTTCCCAAGGGTTAATAAAAGGATTAAGGAGAAAGAAAGGCAGTAAACAATACAGGAGTAAGGAGAAAGAGGAAGAGTGAGCAATAGAGAAGGAGGGAGAAAGAGGGAAAGCAGTAGAGAGAGAAAGAGAAAGAGGAATAGTGGGTAGTATAGAAGGAGAGAGATAGAGGAAACACAGTAGAGAAGGAAGGAGAAAGAGGAAGAGCGAGTAGTAGCGAAGGAGGGAGAAAGAGAGAAAGTAACAGAGAGAAAAGGAGAAAGAGGAACAGTGAGTAGTAGAGAAAGGAGAAGATACAGGGAAAGCCGTAGAGAGGAAAGGAGGAAAAAGGGAGAAAGAGGGAAAGCGGTAGAGAGTGAAAAGGAAAGAGGAAGAGTGAGTAGTAGAGAAAGAGGGAGAGATAGAGAAAGTAGTAGAGAGGAAGGACAAAAAAGAAGAGTGTGTAGTAGAGAAGGTGAGAGAAAGAGGGAAATCAGTAGAGAGGAAAGGAGAAAGAGGCAGAGGGACTAATAGAGAAAGAAAAAAGAAAGTAGTAAAGAGAGGAGGAGAAAATGGTAGGTTGAGCAGTAGAGGAGAGGGAGAAAGAGGGAAGGCGGAGGTAAGAAGAAAGAGTAAGATTGAGCAGTAGGGTAGGAGGGAGAAAAAAGGTCAACCAATAGAGAGAGTAGGAAAAAGAGGAATTGTGAGTAGTAGTAAAGGATGGACAAAGAGGGAAAGCAGCAGAGAGGGTAGGAGGAAGAGGAAGAGGGAGCAGTAGAAAAGAGGGAGAAAGAGGGAAAACAGAGGAGAGAGAAGAAAGAGGAAGATGAGTAGTAGAAAAGGAGGCAGAAAGAGGAAATTCTGTAGAGAGGGAAGGAGAAAGAGATAGAGTGAGCAGTAGAGAAGGGGGAAAGAGGGAAAGCAGTAGATAGGGAAGGAGAAAGAGTGAGTAGTAGAGAAAGGGGGAGAGATAGCGAAAGCGTCTTTTAAATAGTTGAATTTCACGTAAGTATACAAGATTTTGTTTTTGTTGACTTGTCGGATAACGAAACGCGTCGTCAAAACTAAGTACTATTTTCCAATTGTCTACCACACTCACACACAACATAACACACACACACACACACATATTGTGTGTATTTTGGCAGCATTTTTTCATTCATACATGTTTCATTAAATAATATAGACAAGTGTTGTCTATTTATTTTATATAAATTATTTTGATATCGTCTGATTAGCTTAATAACATTATCATTAAACGAAGAAAGAAAATCACAATATTGATACATTTTTTAAAAAAATCCTATCTAAGCTTTCGGCTTACATAAGACATTATCAAAAGTGCATTACAATATATTAAACAATAAACGGACAAAACAATAATGACTTCCAAGCAACGACAAACTCGTGCATACAAAACGCTGGAAGCGAAAATCGCGTCGCAGCTCGTGATGTCACACATGACCACGCTAGAGTGAAAACGAGAAGTATTAAGTAGGGGAAGCCGTAAGTATAAACCAATGTCTTCTGTTATCAATTATAGGCATTTAAGAATATTTGTGGAGATTTCATTCTTTATTTTGTTCAGGTTTGGTTTCAACTGTTTTATGTATATAGCTTCAAGAATTTTTAGTTTTCGTTTATTGTTTTCAAGTTTAAGTATAATTGGGTTGTCAACAAGGATTTTCCGGAATTGTGTATGCGGCCAGGCGTGTTGTTTTAAATGCCTAAAAATATTAGAGTTATCATTCAAATGTAATGTCAAGCGTCGTGAAAATAAATATGTATCAATATTGTGATTTTCTTTCTTCGTTTAATGATAATTTTTTTAAGCTTATCAGAGGATATGAAAAGAATCTACATAAAATAAATAGACAACACTTGTCTATATTATTTAATGAAACATGCATCAATATATATATATATATATATATATATATATATATATATATATATATATATATATATATACGTAAATAAAAAAATTAAGCATATATTTTGTGCTTATCATGCAATTCTGTTTAAAAGGAATGGTCGCTTATAAGGATCAGTATGTTCGACTTGAATGGAATCCACCGTATAAAGCAGAATGAATTTAACGATGGGGTTGTAGAATCGGCCCCGTGACCTAAAACAATCTCATTTTCTTTTAAAAATTTTCTGGGTAAATAGCAGGACAGACCGAGTTTTATTGCCTTGGATGGCAACTGGTTTACCGCAGAAAGAAATGGCAACCTACTGAGGGAAAAAATCTGCCTCGTCAGTCATGTATCGAAAGATACATGATCGCCTAAGCGTGTATCACGCCTTGGTGCATAACTGACTGAACTCAAATACGTCTAAAAATAACGTCTATAGTAACAATATGTCTTCTTTTATTTATTTATTACTAATGTTCACCGGATACAAGGCCCAAGGGCAACCCAAGGTAGAGACTTACTGTGTTGTGTCGCATGAGCATAAAAAATTTTTCTTGAATCTATGGAGGAAAAATAACGACAAACTCTAGACTTCAAGAAGTCAAGATTTAATTAGTGTATAACATTTCAATCGGAGACGTTAGAAGTCTAAAGTTGAAGTAGACTTTAGAAGGAACCAGAAACCCAATCCTAAACAGGAAACAAGGGATAAACCTCTACTCCTATTCAAAAAACCTATCTACTCCTACAGAAGGAAGAAAATAAATAAATAACATTTCAGAGTTCAGGCGGAGACGTCAGAAGTATAGAGTTGAAGTAGACTTTAGAAGGAACCAGAAACCCAATCCTAAACAGGAAACAAGGGATAAACCTCTACTCCTATTCGAAAAACCTATCTACTCCTACTGAAGGAAGAAAATAAATAAATAACATTTCAGAGTTTAGGCAGAGACGTTAGAAGTATAGAGTTGAAGTAGACTTTAGAAGGAACCGGAAACCCAATCCTAAACAGGAAACAAGGGATAAACCTCTACTCCTATTCAAAAAACCTATCTACTCCTACTGAAGGAAGAAAATAAATAAATGACATTTCAGAGTTCAGGCGGAGACGTCAGAAGTATAGAGTTGAAGTAGACTTTAGAAGGAACCAGAAACCCAATCCTAAACAGGAAACAAGGGATAAACCTCTACTCCTATTCGAAAAACCTATCTACTCCTACTGAAGGAAGAAAATAAATAAATAACATTTCAGAGTTTAGGCAGAGACATTAGAAGTATAGAGTTGAAGTAGACTTTAGAAGGAACCAGAAACCCAATCCTAAACAGGAAACAAGGGATAAACCTCTACTCCTATTCAAAAAACCTATCTACTCCTACAGAAGGAAGAAAATAAATAAATAACATTTCAGAGTTCAGGCGGAGACGTCAGAAGTATAGAGTTGAAGTAGACTTTAGAAGGAACCAGAAACCCAATCCTAAACAGGAAACAAGGGATAAACCTCTACTCCTATTCGAAAAACCTATCTACTCCTACTGAAGGAAGAAAATAAATAAATAACATTTCAGAGTTTAGGCAGAGACATTAGAAGTATAGAGTTGAAGTAGACTTTAGAAGGAACCAGAAACCCAATCCTAAACAGGAAACAAGGGATAAACCTCTACTCCTATTCAAAAAACCTATCTACTCCTACAGAAGGAAGAAAATAAATAAATAACATTTCAGAGTTCAGGCGGAGACGTCAGAAGTATAGAGTTGAAGTAGACTTTAGAAGGAACCAGAAACCCAATCCTAAACAGGAAACAAGGGATAAACCTCTACTCCTATTCGAAAAACCTATCTACTCCTACTGAAGGAAGAAAATAAATAAATAACATTTCAGAGTTTAGGCAGAGACATTAGAAGTATAGAGTTGAAGTAGACTTTAAAAGGAACCAGAAACCCAATCCTAAACAGGAAACAAGGGATAAACCTCTACTCCTATTCAAAAAACCTATCTACTCCTACTGAAGGAAGAAAATAAATAAATGACATTTCAGAGTTCAGGCGGAGACGTCAGAAGTATAGAGTTGAAGTAGACTTTAGAAGGAACCAGAAAGCCAATCCTAAACAGGAAACAAGGGATAAACCTCTACTCCTATTCAATAAACCTATCTACTCCTACTGAAGAAAATAAATAAATAACATTTCAGAGTTTAGGCGGAGACGTTTGAAACATAGAGTTGATATAGGGTGTCCCAAAATAATGTATACATTCTTTGAATCGTTATAACTTATTCAATTCATGTATGTTGACTTGTAAATAAGATTAATACAAGAGAAAGATTACACATTTAAAGAATTTGACAGTAAAATATACAAAAAAACATAGAAAATTAACTTTAATAAGATAAAAGCTACTTGGGGCAATGGCAGTATGTTCATATAACGATGAGTTCACATCAAGTGCTCAAACTGGTTGCCGTTCTGTTCAATACACTTTTCATATCTTGAAGAAATAGACATACAAACGTCCAGTATCATTTCGTCTGGTATTTGAGCACATTCTTCTTCAATTGCTACTCTCATTTCAGCAATTGTTTCAGGTTTCCTGTTGTAAACTTTGTCTTTTAGAAACCCCCACAAAAAGAAATCCAAGGGTGTCAAATCTGGTGATCTGGGTGGGGATTCAAATGTCCCTCTTCTTCCAATCCATCTGTTATGCATATTTTCATCCATATAAGTTCTCACATCACGGTAATGTATTATTAACTATTAATATTTAAAGAGTGTATACATTATTTTGGGACACCTTATATATATATATATATATATATATATATATATATATATATATATATATATTATTTACATTATTTGGACTATTGTCTTCATCTTTGTCGCCATATTTATTATAACGTTTCGGCCGTTGTACACTCCCGCCTTCTTCAGGTGGTTGGAATATCGAACTGAACCCTTTACTTCGCTCACTGGGGTAGACTGTTCTAGTTCCACGTGCCATGTTTAATGGATGTCAGTTATCAGCTATCTCCTGTTAATTTCCCTCTGAAAGTTCTCCACTACCTTAACCAGGTACTGAAATCACAACTCTTTAGTTCCTGTCACTGGATTTAACTAGCGCCTTTATTCACTGTGCCATGTGTCCTTGAGGACATCGGAGAATGAATTTATGAACAGTCTACCCCAGTGAGCGTAATAAAGGGTTCAGTTCGACATTCCAACCAACTGAAGAAGGCCGGAGCGTACAACGTCTGAAACGTTGTAATAAATATGGCGACAAAGATGAGATCAATAGTCCGAATAATGTAAATAATGTACATAATACCTCATCTCATAAACATAGACAGATATATATATATATATATATATATATATATATATATATATATATATATATATGTGTGTGTGTGTGTGTGTGTGTGTGTGTGTGTGTGTGTGTGTGTGTGTGTGCAAATATGTAGAAAAATAGGAAAGAACACGTGAGGTACATAATCTGGAGTTCTTTAGTATTTTTGTATTTATTTTTAAAAAACAGTGCCCCATACAGAAGTAGAGCTTAAATTATAATTATTTAAAAAAAAAAAATGATTCCTTCGCTACAAAAGAGTTCTCATGTTTCAAAAACGAGAGCCGAAAACCTCAATATAATTATTAGAATTAAATTGAATTAAAGTATCAAGCCCTGTTTCATCCTCAAGCGAAAATTTAGGAATAATTATATTGAGGTTTTCGGATTCTCGTTTTGAATCTTGAGAACTCTTATGTAGCGAAGGAATCATATTTTTTTAAAATAATTATAATATATATATATATATATATATATATATATATATATATATATATATATATATATATATATATATCGTGCTAGATAAAATGCAGTGATCATTGACAGACTTTTTGACATTAGAAAATTGAGGGTCCATCGCAATTAACAGCTTATATAAAAGCAATGGAACTTTAAGCACACCCAAAGAACGCAACTCCTGAAAAAAAACATTGGAAAGATAAATGGTGGTTTGTATAATGACACTGTACGGCCACATTGATGAGTTAAACGGAGTAAAACCAGAAATTCGCAGTCGTTGCACACCCTCACTACAATCCCGATTTGACAACATTGGAAAACTGCTAATTAAAAGTGCTGTTGAAAGGTCAACAGTTCGCATTCAAGGTCAAAGTTGAAGTTGTTGAAAAGGAGAATTTTAGAAAGTGAATTAGTGAATATGGGCGAAAATAAATGGAGAAAAATAAAGAAAAAATAAACTTGTAAATTTGACGGAAAATGAAATTATTTCATTTTATAAGTTTCGTTATTCTTTCTGACTTGTTTTATAGGATCGGAGACCTTACTAATCAATAAACCCCCATAATTTTGAAGAGAAATAATTTTGATAACAATTTCATTATTCCATCTGGTCTAAAAGTTGTTTTATAAGATTGGAGACCTTACTAATCAATCAACCCTCGTAATTTTTAAGAGAAATAATTTTGATAACAATTTCATTATTCCATCTGGTCTAAAAGTTGTTTCATAAGATTGGAGACCTTACTTATCAATCAACCCTCGTAATTTTGAAGAGAAATCATTTTAATAAGAGTTTTATTATACCATCTGGTCTAAAAGTTGATTGATAAGTTTGGAGACCTTACTTATAAATCAACCATCGTAATTTTGAAGGGAAATAATTTTGATAACAGTTTCATTATTCCATCTGGTCTGAAAGTTGTTTTATAAGATTGGAAACCTTACCTATCAATCAACCCTCGTAATTTTGAGGAGAAAAAGTTTTGATAACAGTTTCATTATTCAATCTTGTCTAAAAGTTGTTTTATAAGATTGGAGACCTTACTTATCAATCAACTGTCGTAATTTTGAAGGAAAAATAATTTTGATAACAATTTCATTAATGCATCTGGTCTAAAAGTTGTTTTATTAGATTGGAGACCTTACTTATCAATCAACCATCGTAGTTTTGAAGAGAAATCATTTTGATAACATTTTCATTATTCCACCTGGTCTGAAAGTTGTTTTATAAGATTGGAGACCTTACTCATCAATCAACCCTCGTAATTTTGAAGAAAAAATCATTTTGATAACAATTTCATTATTCCATCTGGTCTAATAGTTGTTTCATAAGATTGGGGACCTTATTATCAATCAACCCTCGTAATTTTGAAGAGAAATCATTTTGATATCATCTTCAATATTCCATCTGGTCTAAAAGTTGTTTTATATGATTGGAGACCTTACGCATCAATCAACCCTCGTAATTCTGAAGGGAAATCATTTGGTATAAGTTTCATTATTCAATCTGGTCTAAAAGTTGTTTTATAAGATTGGAGACCTTGCTTTTCATTCAACCCTCGTAATTTTGAAGGGAAATAATTTTGATAACAGTTTCATTATTCGATCTTGTCTAAAAGTTGTTTTATAAGATTGGAGACCTTACTTATCAATCAACTGTCGTCATTTTGAAGGAAAAATAATTTTGATTACAATTTCATTAATGCATCTGGTCTAAAAGTTGTTTTATTAGATTGGAGACCTTACTTATCAATCAACCATCGTAGTTTTGAAGAGAAATCATTTTGATAACATTTTCATTATTCCATCTGGTCTAAAAGTTGTTTTATATGATTGGAGACCTTACTTATCAATCAACCCTCGTAATTCTGAAGGGAAATCATTTGGTATAAGTTTCATTATTCAATCTGGTCCAAACGTTTTTTTATAAGATTGGAGACCTTACTTATCAATCAACTGTCGTAATTTTGAAGGGAAATCATTTGGTATAAGTTTCATTATTCCATCGGTTCTAAAAGTTGTTTTATAAGATTGGAGACCTTACTTATCAATCAACCCTCGTAATTTTGAAGAAAATATAATTTTGATAACAATTTCATTATTACATCTGGTCAAAGACGTGTTTTATAAGATTGGAGACCTTACTTATCAATCAACCCTCGTAGTTTTGAAGAGAAATCATTTTGATAACTGTTTCATTATCCCATCTGGTTCAAAAGTTGTTTTATAAGACTGGAGACCTTACTTATCAATCAACCCTCGTAATTTTGAAGAGAAATCATTTTGATAACAATTTCATTATTCCATCCGGTCGAAAAGTTGTTATATAAGATTGGAGACCTTACTTATCAATCAACCCTCGTAATTTTGAAGAGAAATCATTTTGATAACAATTTCATTATTCCATCCGGTCGAAAAGTTGTTATATAAGATTGGAGACCTTACTTATCAATCAACCCTCGTAATTTTGAAGAGAAATCATTTTGATAACAATTTCATTATTCCATCCGGTCGAAAAGTTGTTATATAAGATTGAAGACCTTACTTAATCAACCCTCGTAATTGTGAAGAGAAATCATTTTGATAACAATTTCATTATTCCATCCGGTCTAAAAGTTGTTTTATAAGATTGGAGACCTTACTTATCAACCAACCCTCATAATTTTGAAGAGGAATAAACTGACTTCATTTTGGTAGCATCTTCATTATTTCAAAAGCAAATCCTCATGTACCCCACTTTCTTCCACATCCTTTGACATTCATATCACATCTTATTCAGCAACTCTCTACCTTGAGCTTCTCTTGAGCCTTCTTGATTGATCTTTAGCAAGATATTAGGACGTTAAAAAGACATTAATCAACTTGTTCTTCCCCTGTATTTCATCGCCTAATGTTGATAAATAAATGTCTTATCACTGTCACTGTTTCCCTTTACTACCGAATGACAGAAAAACCTGTCACACCCATTGTCGACCTTGAATGTGAAGGCTATCTATCTATCTATCTATCTATCTATCTATCTATCTATCTATCTATCTTAGTCTTTTTATATCTATCTATATATCTATTAGTCTTTTTATATCTATCTATAAGTCTTTCTATATCTATCTATCTATCTGTCTATCTATCTATCTATCTATCTATCACTCTTTTTATACCTATCTATCTATCTGTCTTTTTATATCTATCTATCTGTCTGTCTATCTATCTATCTATCTATCCATCTTTTTATATCTATCTATCTATCTATCTGTCTTTTTTTATATCTATCTATCTATCTATCTATCTATCTATCTATCTATCTATCTATCTATCCATCTTTTTATATCTATCTATCTATCTATCTATCCATCTATCTATCTATCTATCTATCTATCTATCTATCTATCAGTCTTTTCATTATCTATCTATCTTTTCATTATCTATTTGTCCATCGATCTTTTCATTATCTATTTTTCTATCTATCTTTTCATTATCTATCTATCTATCTATCTATCTATCTATCTATCTATCTTTTCATTATTTATCTATCTATCTATCTATCTATCTATCTATCTATCTTTTCATTATCTATCTATCTATCTTTTCATTATCTATCTATCTATCTATCTTTTCATTATCTATCTATCTATATTTTCAGAATACATTTTTCGAAAAATCTTACTAAAGTAAGAAGCATCTAGTCTTCTTTCCTTATCTTTCCCTCTCCCTTCTCCCTCTCTCTGTCTCTCTCTCTCTATATATATATATAAAGAGAGAGAAAGATAGAGATAAATATATATATATTTACTTATATATATGTATATATTACATATATATTTACTTATATATATATATATATATATATATATATATATATATGTGTGTGTGTGTGTGTGTGTGTGTGTGTGCTTTTTATTTATTTATACATCGCCTCCAGCTGTCTGCTGTCAAATTCGCCATGTTGAGGCTGGACACAAAGAAATGACAAGTGAGTGATGTGTGTCCCATTTCACCTCTTCCGAAAACCTTTCTCCCTCCAGCTCCAGCCCCACCCCCCGACACTTCGCCCCATGCCCCCTACTCGCTTTATTATCATCAACTAACCGATTAATGTCTTGACTCAACTGGTGCGCGCGGTTTTATCAGGTCTCCCCGACCGCCACTTAACAACCTTCTGAAGACTGTACATATTTTTCAGCCCAGACTTTTTTAAGCTCGATGTGTCTGCAAGGATTATGAAACACAACAAGCGATCTCGTCTTTTCTCAGTCAATGTAGCAGGTGGAAACGCGCAGTCGCAATGGCTTATCTTTACCTCCGTCGGGTGTTTATCTCCCGGGGGGACAGGAAGGCCGGTGTTTTCTTTGCAAATTGTGTCAGGTATATTAAAACATGTTATTGTTTGCTTTCGACGATTATGTAAAATTGGACGTGCAGCGCCTTTTTAGGCTTTTTTCTTTTAAAACAAGAGAAAAGAATAAAATAAAGGTGTGGCAGTTTAAAGGTAAGGATAAGTTCTTCTACACCTGTGACATATAGCCTTAATTCTCTTAGGAAAGGCATGTACCTCAAATTCAGTCTTCTCCTTCGAAAAGATTATATATAATAATAATAATAATAATAATAATAATAATAATAATTAAAGACCACAAACAAAATAAGTGCCTCCTTATTGATATGGCAGTCCCTGCAGACTGCAATGTATCTTTGAAGATATTCGAAAAACTGTCAAAATACAAGGACCTTGAAATAGAAATCTCAAAAATGTGGCACATGGGAACATCAACAATTCCTGTTGTAGTTGGAGCCCTTGGACTGGTTGGAAAAGATTCCAGTAGGCTGATTGAAGGGATCCCTGGAAGTCCATGCCTCAAAGAGATACAAAAAATTGTTCTGACAAGTACAGCCCACACTTTACGAAGGGCTTTATCTATGTAATTATTATTATTATTTTTTTTTTTTTGCAGTGGAAATTGTCATGATGCCATTTCTAAGGAAATAATAATAATAATAATAATAATAATAATAATAATAATAATAATAATAATAATATAAATATAAGTAATTATACACGTCTGGGAAAACCTTAGGTATTTTGGCTTGTAAATGAACCAACCAATACCCAAGGAAAAATAAGGGACAAAAAAAGAAAGAACATGAAATTGAGGCGAAAACAATCGTCCAGAACCCAAGTTCAGAGTCCAAAGAAAAAAACCTTCAAAACGTGTAAAGCAAAAGTAACTAAGTAAAGTGCTCAATACACGAAGTAGAGCAAATCTAACTATGAACATAAAGAGCCTGGTCAACCTACCTGGGTTTCACCTACGCGGATCGTCAGGGTACGCCGGTGGACCCTGACGATCCGCGTAGGTGAAACCTAAGTAGGTTTGCCTGACTCTTTAGGTTCATAGTTATATATATATATATGTATATATATATATATATATATATATAGTTATATATATATATATGTATATATATATATATATATATATATATATAGTCATCTGCAGAAAAACTGTTTCGCTGAATCACAGCTCTTCAGTGTGCCTAGACACGTGAGTACTTCAAGCCGGGATCAAAACTAGACTTATATGGCATCCGTCGGAGACTATATATCTCTAAACGGATAATTACAAACAAAGATATATATATATATATATATATATATATATATATATATATATATATATATTATAAATTAATTGATTTAAAATATGATTTTTTTTTCGCTACACAGTGATAACCATGTTTCAGAAATGGAAGCTAAAGCCTTCCAATTTAATTTTGTTATGAAACCAAAGACATTAGTTCCATTTCCTCGTCAAGCGAATTTTGGAGTAACTTATTTTTAAATTTACAGTTTTAAAGGCGCGGCAAAGATTCATAATTGAGTGTTTCCAAGGATACCGAGAAATCCACTCATCTAGACAAGGGGCGGTAGGGTGTTCAATTTTTAATTTTCATTGTATCAGTTAATAGTTACATTCGAAAGCAGGGTTATGTTTAGGGATGCGTAGGGATGTATTTTTCAACACATATTCCGACATCTGCTAAATGTATGTCTTCTGGGTTTGTTTTGTTTTTTAATAAAAAAAATGTTATTTTTAACGGCAAAGATTCTTTCGGTATTTTTTGTATTTGTATACTTAAAGATTTTGGGGGCTATTTAGGCTAGAATATGTTTTAAATACATTTCGAAAAAAATTTTAATTTTTAATATTTAATATACTATATTTCTTTTTAAAACCAAGTAAATGTATTAGAATTACTTACTGTATATATATATATATCTTGTTAAATATAACAGACAATGAATATCTATTATGTTTGAAAATGTGCCATTCTAAACTTCGTATGGTTGCTTTAATTTCGGGTGAAAATAAAGACAAAAACTCTCCAACATTTGGATATTTTTTATTAAGCTGTTCCTTGATCTAAGCTTTCGGTACACATGAGCCAAAACATTCCTAAATTGGCTTTCATCTTCAAAGTCCATTCAATAACAATCAAGAGAACGATGAATAAGTTAAAAAAAGGGAACAGTAGAGAGGAAAATTGCATCAGGAGGTCACAAAAGGAAGAGGGATCATCATTTCAACTTAGAGCTAAAGAGATCAATTAGAAAAGATCCAACTCAATTCACAAGACGCTTGGCATGTGAAAGAGGAGTTTCAGCTATGACAGTCCAAAGAGAGGTGAAAAAAGTCTTGAACATGGAATCGTACATGAAACCTGTATGGCAACTTGTTACTTCAGGAGTGAAAGTTAGGTTAAAGAGGGCGAAGATAATCTTGTATAAGTTGGAAAATGATCATAGAATTATATATATATATATATATATATATATATATATATATATATATATATATATATATATATATATATTGTTAGATATCACAGACAATGAGCCGTTCTAAACTTCGTATGGTTACTTTAATTTCGGGTGAAAATAAAGACAAAAACTCTCCAACATTTGAATATATTTTTTTTTATTACGCTGTTCCTTGATCTAAGCTTTCACCCGACATTAAATCAAATATGGTTACACTCTTGTGGTTATATGGCCATTTAAGCAAAGATATTCACCATCAAAGATGATATTTTGTTACGTTGATATAGAAGGTCGCTATATTTTGTTACGGTGACATAGAAGATTGTT
>OZ038514.1:76966312-76981312 GCA_964036315.1 Acanthosepion esculentum | reverse complement strand
TAAACCTCTACTCCTATTCAAAAAACCTATCTACTCCTACTGAATGAAGAAAATAAATAAATGACATTTCAGAGTTTAGGCGGAGACGTTAGAAGTATAGAGTTGAAGTAGACTTTAGAAGGAACCGGAAACCCAATCCTAAACAGGAAACAAGGGATAAACCTCTACTCCTATTCAAAAAACCTATCTACTCCTACTGAATGAAGAAAATAAATAAATGACATTTCAGAGTTTAGGCGGAGACGTTAGAAGTATAGAGTTGAAGTAGACTTTAGAAGGAACCGGAAACCCAATCCTAAACAGGAAACAAGGGATAAACCTCTACTCCTATTCAAAAAAACCTATCTACTCCTACTGAATGAAGAAAATAAATAAATAACATTTCAGAGTTTAGGCGGAGACGTTAGAAGTATAGAGTTGAAGTAGACTTTAGAAGGAACCGGAAACCCAATCCTAAACAGGAAACAAGGGATAAACCTCTACTCCTATTCAAAAAACCTATCTACTCCTACTGAATGAAGAAAATAAATAAATGACATTTCAGAGTTTAGGCGGAGACGTTAGAAGTATAGAGTTGAAGTAGACTTTAGAAGGAACCGGAAACCCAATCCTAAACAGGAAACAAGGGATAAACCTCTACTCCTATTCAAAAAGCCGGGGAGATTGAAGCGGTAGGGATATAGTGAGGAAAGAATGCTTGGTGAATTTAATCTTAATAATAATTAGTCAATAAAATGTCAGCGTTCAGACGGAGACATTAGAAATATAGAATTGAAGTTGACTTTAGAAGGAATCGGAAACCTAATCTTAAATAGATGAACCTATCTCGTCCAAGCTATAAAGGATAGGACGTTGTGGCGAGCCATGACCGTCGACGTCCTGATAGGCATGTAAAAAGAAGGTTTCTTGGAATAGGGATGGTTTGTTAAAGATGATACAAGATGAATACAAAAATAAAGATAAAAGCTAGTTGAGATAAACAAGGGAGACGAAGTGGCAACTGGCAGACGCGAGTGGGGAAGGAACATGATTATTTTTCGACACATGTGCGCTAGGGTAACTGATGGTGATGCCTCAAGGTGGGAAAGATATAAAGACAAGATGGCGTCTCGCTTGAGTAGCACTTAGTGACATGAATACAGAAGGAAGTAAAAATGGATGAGCTTGTATTGAAAGGAGGTATATGTTGGACCTTGTTTCAATTTTTACCTTTAGAAGCGTACATTCATTCATAGGAATGTAAACGTGTCTGAACATATCTGTCTAGATCTATCTCAGTCTGTTCATATCTATCTATCTATCTCAGTATGTTCATATCTATCTATCTATCTATCTATCTATCTATCTATCTATCTATCTCAGTCTGTTCATATCTATCTCTCTCTCTCTCTCTCTCTCTATCTATCTATCTATCTATCTCACTCTGTTCATATATAGATAGATATGAACAGACTGGAATAGATAGATCGGTAGACATGAACAGACTGAGATAGATAGATAGATAGATAGATAGATAGATAGATAGATAGATAGATAGATAGATAGATATGAACAGACTGAGATAGATAGATAGATAGATATGAACAGACTGAGATTGATAGATAGATAGATAGATATGAACATACTGAGATAGATAGATAGATAGATAGATATGAACGGACTGAGATAGATAGATAGATAGATAGATAGATAGATAGATAGATAGATAGATAGATAGATAGATAGATAGATATGAACAGACTGAGATAGATAGATAGATATGAATAGACTGAGATAGATAGATAGATAGATAGATAGATAGATAGATAGATAGATAGATAGATAGATAGATATGAACAGACTGAGATAGATAGATAGATAGATAGATAGATAGATAGATAGATAGATAGATAGATAGATAGATATGAACAGACTGGGATAGATAGATAGATAGATAGATAGATAGATAGATAGATAGATAGATATGAACAGACTGAGATAGATAGATAGATAGATAGATAGATAGATAGATAGATAGATAGATAGATAGATACATATGAACATACTGAGATAGATAGATATGAACAGACTGAGATAGATAGATAGATAGATAGATAGATAGATAGATAGATAGATAGATAGATAGATAGATATGAACAGACTGAGATAGATAGATAGATATGAACAGACTGAGATAGATAGATAGATAGATATGAACAGACTGAGATAGATAGATAGATAGATAGATAGATAGATAGATATGAACAGACTGAGATAGATAGATAGATATGAACAGACTGAGATAGATAGATAGATAGATAGATAGATAGATAGATAGATAGATATGAACAGACTGAGATAGATAGATAGATAGATAGATAGATAGATAGATAGATAGATAGATAGATATGAACAGACTGAGATAGATAGATAGATAGATAGATAGATAGATAGATAGATAGATATGAACAGACTGAGATAGATAGATAGATAGATAGATAGATAGATAGATAGATAGATAGATATGAACAGACTGAGATAGATAGATAGATAGATAGATAGATAGATAGATAGATAGATAGATAGATAGATATCGTTTAAAACAAAAACTGTTCTTATATTCTCTCCTCTGGCATCTTCCAGTCTTGTCCACGTAGTCCAACTTTCAAGTCTCTCTCACGGAATCTATCAATTATTTACAGTTTTGCGGCTGTATATCGCTGACATTTTTCAAACGGATCGTCGTTGTGTTGTAATATCCTTTTGCGTTGGAGACATCACCTCTCCTACAGTTGACGTCTTATTGGCACGTTTTTTTTTTAAATAACATTTAAACGGGTTGGAAATTGTTAATGTTAATTTGTATTCTGATTATGACAAAAATACATCAAATAGAAACCACCATGAACATACAGACATTTTTTGCATCATTCGTGTGGTCAGTGGACGAGTCGTTGACGTCACACATTCAAGGCTATCACCTGATCAGGCTGTCCCAGAAAACCTTCTAGTAAATGGCATTTATATGCAATGTGCTGAAGGCAGTCAACAGGTTAAAATCACAGTTAATAATAAAATACAGACTGTAGCATTTAGGTTGAGTTATAAATAATTTCCGTTTTCTTTTTAATCATTTTATTCCCAAGGTGATAATGTATCGAAGACGAAGAATTTAGTGAGGTCAAAGGGCAATGAAAAAAATTGTCGAGCATGACACTTCCTTCACCCAATACAAGGCCCAGGAGGGTTACTATATGAGCTTGTATCAGCGTAAGAAAGAACAAGAAGTTAAGTTCTTGGCGGCTATGCAGAAAAGATAACAGCTTGAAGAGGTCATGAGTTAATTAGCGAATAACACTTCAAAGTTCATTCAAAGACCTTAGAAGTATAGTGTGGAAGTAGACTTTGCAAAGAACCGGAAACCCAAACCTAATCAGAAAACGAGAGATAAACCTCTACTCTTGTTCGAAAGTTGTGGGGGAGTGTAAACCGGACGATAGGCGAACCTATCTACTCCTGGTGAACCAACTTGATTCAATATAATATTTCGACTTCATGTCATCGGAAAACATAATAAGAACTTCACAAGCAAGAAGATGCGAGATAAAGAAGAGATTAGAATAGAACCTGATGGTTACGTCTCGCTATTTCAACAATAAAACAATGAGGCCTTGTCATCTTTTCTCTTGATCTCGTTTCCTGTGGGATGACTCATTAAACAGGTCAATGCCTGGTCCTTACCTCGCGTTCCTTTTTCTTAAGTATCTAAATAAAAATAGATTTAAAATTATTATTATCTCTCTCTTCCATTTCTTATTTTGACCATATATGTCATACTCCGCCTCACCCTCTGTCTCTTACATCAACTTAAACCTACTCCGCAAAAGTGTATAAAAATTATATGTAAATTTAAAACATTTTTTCACCCTTGGAAGTGTGGTCTGATGAACCAGGTAAAAAACATACCTGGGGAAATAAATTATAACCACTGGACCCTTAAGGTTGTCTGTTTTCTATTTAAATTGAATTAATAATTGCTCTGACTTGACATTAAGCTCTCTAGATTACATCCTCCTTGGAATTATCCATATGGATTACCAAATTTTTCATTACTTAACTATATATATATATATAATATATATATATATATATACATATATATATATATATATAAATTAACTATATATATTAAATATATATATAGATATTACTTAACTATATACATTATATATATATATTACTTAAATATATATATTTATATATATATATATATTACTTAACTATATACATTTTATATATATATTACTTAACTATATACATTATATATTACTTAACTATATACATTATATATATATTACTTAGCAAGATACATTATATATATATAACAATATACATTATGTATATATATATATATAACAATATACATTATATATATATAACAATATACATTATATATATATAAGAATATACATTATATATATATAACAATATACATTATATATAAATATATATAAGAATATACATTATATATATAAGAATATACATTATATATATATAAGAATATACATTATATATATATATAACAATACACATTATATATATATATATAACAATATACATTATATATATATATAACAATATACATTATATATATATATATAACAATATACATTATAACAATATACATTATATATATATATAACAATATACATTATATATATAATATATATATATAAAATCTCCATAAAGTTTGTGTGCACTTTAAAAAATTAATAACTTTATTTGTATTTGCGATAGAAATAATCTGTAAAAAGGATTAGAAAGAAGCAAATCTATATTATTTCAGGTTTTATTGAAATTTTTTAAAGTTTCCACATGTCCTCCTTCATTAGCAATACAAAGGGTAATACGATTTTGCAGTTCACGGAAAACATTTGCCAACTGATTTACAGTAATGCCTGAAATCACATTAGTTATTTTAGCTATACGTAAAACTAGGTACATTAAACTTTATAACATTTTTTACAGATTATTTCTATCGCAAATACAAATAAAATTATTAATTTTTTAAAGTGCACACGAACCTTATGGACACCCTGTGTATATATATATATATATATATATATATATATATATATATATATATATATATATATATGATGAAAAATATGGAAAAACAAAACAAAATCCGAATATGCAAGTTTACTGTTTTAATGTTGTTTTACTGTCGACGTCAGACGTTTCGGTCTAGTAGACCATCTTCAGGACATGGTTATTAGAAATATACTTAGGATTAGACGATATTTAAGTCAACATGAAGAGACGATAGACACAAGGCTAGTCAGAAACAGAACAACTGAAATTCTAAAGTCAGCGTTCCCGTTTTTGGGATTCGGTCACGTTGGCATCGCGCGGGCGATGCTGCGAAAACTCGCTCCCAAGAAAGAGTCTTTATCTTAAAAAAAGGGAACGCTGACTTTAAAATTTCAGTTGTTCTGTTTCTGACTACTCTTTTGTCTCTTCATGTTGACATAAATATCTTCTAATCCTAAGTATGTTTCTAATACACATGTCCTGAAGATGGTCTACTAGACCGAAACATCTGACGTCGACAATAAAACAACTTTAAAACAGTAAACTTGCATATTCGGATTTTGTTTTGTCTTTTTCATATTTTTCATCATACCGTCGGATCTACATCCACATATTTGCTTACGTATAATTCCAAGGTTTGAATAAGCAGCTCTAAACAGAGTCTGCCCAAAATTAACTTTCTGGTATAAAAGTGCTACATGCCATATATATATATATATACTTCTGTATATGTGTGTGTTTATATTATGTCAAATCGAGTAAACATTATTAGAGCAATCACGTCGACTGAAGTTAAACAAGAAAGACCTTTGTTAACTTAGCCCGGACAACACTAGGTGGTCTTACTGCTGAAAACTTTTGGCTTGTAATTAGCGAGTCAACTTTTTTCTTTTAGTAAAAGTTAGTTTCATTTCGCTTTGGGAATAAGAACTGGTGAGATGCAAAGCGGAAGACGAAAGATTTCATCAGAAGTTTTGCCGTGTATGAAGATCTAAAATAGACAGGCAGAACAGCAACGAGGTATCGTGGCTAAATATCGACTTTTCGCCCAGACTTCCGCTTCTTGCAAAAACAAGAATTTTGAATCTGTCGCAGACGATAGAAAAAACAGCCGAGCATATTTAAGTTTGTTTTTTTTTTCCACCCCGACGCGCCCGTCTCTATTTCCTGCTTTACGTTATTTGTGAATTCGAATAAAATGGACAGAATTTTGTGTTTTGTGGACGTGATAAACGAGAACATATACGAGGGTCATTCAATAAATAAGGTGAATTTTTCGGTATAAGGACTTCTAATACAGATAGAAGCTTACTCTTTTTTATTTTTGTTTTTTTGTTTTACTTCTTTTTCACATGGATTTAATTTCTTTTGCAGATTAAAAAAAACTTTCAGAGTTTTAGCGATTAACAAAGATGGCCGACCAAGAAGCATGCTCCAGGATTGAACAGAGGTCAGTTATCAAGTTTTTGGTTGCTGAAGGGTGCAAACCAGTTGCAATTCATAGGAGAATGTCAACTATGTATGGTGCCACATGTTTCAGCCAAAAATATGTCTACAAGTGGGCTAAATTGTTTAAAGAAGGACGGAGCAGTGTTGAGGATGAAGACAGGCCTGGGAGGCCTACAGAAGTGAGGTCTCCTGAGGTGATCGAATCAGTCAAGGACCTCATTCAGACTGACAGAAGGGTGACAATGGATGACATTGCAAGGACTTTGAGCTTATCTGTTGGGACAGTACACAAGGTCAGCTGCCGGTGAGTGCCAAAGATGCTTACTGCAGAGCACAAACAGCACAGCAGCCCAAACGGTGCAGACCATCACCGAGCTGGGCTGGGAACTGCTCCCTCATCCCCCTTACAGCCCAGACCTTGCCTCTTCAGACTTTTATCTGTTTGGTCCCTTGAAAACGTTCACGAGAGGCACGAAGTTTAAAAGTGACGATGAAGTCAAAAGTGTTGTGAGCGACTTGCTGAGACATCAGTCCAAAGATTTTTACGCTGAGGGAATACGAAATCTTGTGCACAGATGGGAAAAGTGTGTGACAGTGCTGGGAGACTACGTTGAAAAATTAAAAAAAGTAAGCTGCTATCTGTATTAGAAGACCTTATACCGAAAAATTCACCTTATTTATTGAATGACCCTCGTATATTTAATTTGTACCTTATGCGTACGTATAGAAGTTTATGTTTTTAACGGTAAATTAAATGATCTTATACCCAAATTGTCTTTGAATATAGCATTTAATTTATAATTACAATTATAGTCTTTCTCTCTCTCTCTTTCTCTCTCTCTCTCTCTCTCTCATTCTCATTGACTATCATTCTCTCTATCTATGTTAAACCTATTGAGGACGTGGACGATCAATGTTCTCCACAACTTCGTGTTTTTGTTGCTCTCAGCAATAATTTGTTTCACCCCAAGGAAGGTGATAATGCCACAAGGACGCAAGGTTTCAATGGGCGAAAGAGAATGAAAACTCTTTAGTGAGGAGAGGTAAGGAAAAGGACAATAAAGGAATAGAAGATGGCCACTGACATTGCATTTAAATTTTTGAAGATTGCTGTTGACAACGGCTCCTCAATCATTTGCGGTCTATGTTCTCCCAACCGTTTACTCAAACTTTTTAAGCAGTTTACTTCTGTTTCCTCGTGTGCCATGTCCATTCAAAATATGGATGATCATGGCTCTCCACTACTTCTTGTCTTTTGTTGCTCGCAGCAATACTTACTTCCTTTTGCACATTCTTTATTTTTTGTTTATTATTCTTCCAAATATTTGCTCAAACCTATCACGTGTTTTATATATATATATATATATATATATATATATATATATATATATATATACAGTGTAACCCGGATATAAGAGACCCTGATATAAGAGAAACTCGGATATAAGAGAGATTTTCTCTGGTCCCAAATTAGAGCCTGTGTTAATGTATATATAATAGACCAAACCCGGATATAAGAGAAACCCGGATATAAGATACTTCTTCTCCCGTCCCGAAAACTCTCTTATATCCGGGTTACACTATATATATATATATATATATATATATATATAAGTGAAAATAGAGGTCAACACTTAAAGGCGACAGTCTCTTTCATGCTAGATGCAATCAGCAGGCCACGAGTGCTGTTATTTTCCTCGGCTATTTATATATAGGGGTTAGTGGTGCATTGTGGGTAGTTTATTTTGGCAGTTATTTTATCGGAAGTCGTTTATTTGTTTATTTTGGTCAAATTATTTTGCTTGTTTATATTTATTTTTTATCTTATATATTTATTTTATTCTTTTATTTTGATCGGTGTTTTTAAGGTCTTTAGAGTCACATTTTGGCAGTGGTGTTGAGTGACGAAGAGAAGTTAGGTTCGAGAGTCCGGGTGCTACTAAGAAAGAATCACATGTGTTGGGTTTTTATACCATGTCGTAGGCTCCGGGAAGAATGGCGCGTAATCTGATCGTGCGCGTGGGAGCGATCTGATTGGTTGATACTGACCAATCAACAAGCTAGATTGACGGTGATTAAGCAATGAATGCCTGTTGATTATTTGTAAGTATTATGTTGGTAAAATCGTAACAGGAAGAGTGCATTTCCTAGCAGAGGGTAAACTGGTTGTCGTGGACGAGTCTACACAACAACTTATTTCAAAATTGAAAAATACAACACAAAATTAAACAGACGCCATAGTTAAACTTGTTTTAATACACACTATAAACGATGTTTTTGTTTGCGATAGAAGCTATACGTAAAATAATAAGTGATAAATGAAGATAAAAAAATATACCCCAAACCAATTTGGGTTTGTATTTTCTGCTTTTTTTTTTTTTTCTTTTCTTTTTTTGAGTACGATGGCTGCTAATCTCTCGACGGCGAAACGAGTGATTAGAAACAGATGGGATGCGCTTGTAGTGAAATTTGGTAAACGAAAATTGGTTTCGCTTCAAGCGATTTCCTTTTAATCAAATCTCGGAAAATTTGTTGACCAACCACAAATCGATTTAGTCAATTTCTTCTTCTTCTTCTTCCTACACTTTCAGAATAAACCCAAATGGAGGCATTTGGTGTAGGCCGATTTAAAATAGCTTAAATATTCGAATCAAAGCGACGACTGTGCTTGCTTCCGTTGGCATAATCCTATCAAGTTTAGTCTCTGGCGTCTTGAGTCAGGATCTAAAATCAAGCGAGCGTATCTTTTCGAAGGCTAAAGTTCATGACAGAGAATCCCAAAACCCCACAGGCGTTCGTGACTGAACACAAAACGAAACTGACCCGGTTTCCACATTATCGTATATATTTACATATCTACACGACAGCCACCTGGCATTATCAAACAAAATGAGCTTGTCTAAAATTTATGCAAATTTTAGAAAAGAGAATCATAACTGATCAGTCAAATACACTAATTCCCTAAAATTGGATCACTGTATACATACATGTTTCATTAAAAACGACAGATAAGGTACTACGATTAAGCATTTTATTTCATTTTTTTCTGTTCGGACAAGTGTTTTCTTTTTTGGACACAGTGTGTAGAAACTGTCCAATGCCTGAAGATGATTGAAAGTACAGTTGAAAGTACTTGCGTATTAAAGAAAGACTTTATACAGCTTAGAATTTTAAAAAACAAGGATCATAACATTCATCAAGTGATTGGTAGGTTAATGTGCCTTTAAAATTTTGTTTGCGAAGGGATTTCGCCATTTTATATCATTAACTTTACTAATCTACTTTTTGTATGAATGATTCATTGTAATATAAATTGAACTGCACCACATATTTTATATATATATATATATATATATATATATATATATATATATATATATATATATATATATATATAAATTTTCTATTCATACGCTATTTTTATAGATACAATTTTTTTTAATTAAAGAGTATTAATTACATTTACCGACCTGAATGTTGGAGAATTTTCGACGAAAATATGCGTTCACCGACAGGAATCGAACCCGCATTCCTATACGGAAACCGTCATTTGATCTGACGTGCTATACCATTCAGCTACAGAGAAGCGTCTGGTTAGCAATGTCTGAATTAACCGTTTTTAAACTCGTAGAAGACTGTATGTTTAAAAACAATAAAAACTGGAAATTTTACCACGAAACATCGATGTCGGGATAAAATTGATATCTAAAAGTTAAGTCATCTTTTCAGATAATATTATTCACGCTCTACTTGTAATATTATTTTAATATTTTTAATATTGAGAAATATGTATAAAAATATCTGCTTAAATCTTAAATCTTAAATCTTATATATATATATATATATATATATATATATATATATATATATATATATATATATATATATATATATGTACTAGCAGGATATCCCTTCTTTGACCGGGTCTTTCATTACTGGGAATTTTTACCGTTCAATTGGAGTCTAAGATCAGCCCACCCGAAAAATCAATATTAGTACCAACATTTGGGTGCAACTGAGGCACATTTCCAAATGGGGGGTTAACAATATGAATGGAGGGAGTGGCCCTGAAAAGGGAACCGTATGAACAACATCCGATCACACACACACACACACACACACATACAAACACACACATACACTCACATACAGACACACAAATTCACATACACACACACACACACACTCACATACACACACACACACACACACTCACATACATACATACAAACAGATTTTGAGAATTGTAGATATAGATGT
Organism: Acanthosepion esculentum; assembly: GCA_964036315.1. Lineage (NCBI taxonomy): Eukaryota > Metazoa > Mollusca > Cephalopoda > Sepiida > Sepiidae > Acanthosepion > Acanthosepion esculentum. The sequence goes on along the minus strand of OZ038514.1, from coordinate 76,970,530 downwards.
ATAATGTTTACTCATGACAGTAAATGTTAGACAATTTCCTCACAGATGTAGAGAAAACTGGAGGTAACAGGTTCTACAGAAGGTTAGTGAGAATTCTTTGGACAGGCGTTGAAGCAACGAGGAAATAATATGGAAAATCGAAGCCAAATATATACACTTGTACCCAGAATCAGAAATGATTGCTGAATAGTATTTTTTCTCTAGTTTCATTTCAGTTGTTTTGAAATATGATGATTAGATATGTACACCAACTGCAATTGCAACTTTTGATAAGTGACAAGTTAACCTAGAAGATAATGTGATGCATGCGTTGCCAATGTAACAACTTAATTTTGCTGTTTTTTTTTTATTATTCATATTGAAGACGAAATCGCCGAAAGGACACGAAAGTCATAATAGCTAAGGAACCTTTTGTCCGCCTCCTTGTGTCTGTCTTGCGGACCCGACGCCACTTACCGCGCTTAAGTGTTATATTATCGAAAGTTTTGGTAGACAAAAATATATCCCTTTCAGATGTTATCAGCAATAAGTTCTGTACTAGCGAAAGTAAATTACAGCTTACATCACGCATATTGATATTTCGAATATATTGTGGAATTGTCCTCTAAAAAAGTCTTCCTAATCCCCGCAAGATAGCGTTACCAAAATAAACAATATATAAAAAAAAAAATAACTGCAGACTCTCTTTCCCCCTTCAAAAGGATGCCCGATAGCTCTTCGCGAGACTTCTTAGTCCCTAGCGAACCACGTGTCGCATTGTACATAACACAGCTTAAAAATGTCCATAGTTTATAACTACCAAACCAATTGTATTCTACGATGTAAATCTCTTAACATCATCAGTAGTTAATAAACACCAACCGAACGTACGAATAAGGAAATTTCAATAAAACAGACTTCCTTCTACCTCTTTTTGAAGCTTTCATATTTAATTTTGCTAAGGCTGTATACTCTTCTTGTTATATGTACAATATTGTTTGTAATTCAATTTCTTTTTGAATATCTTCAAAGATACATTGCAGTCTGCAGGGATTGCCATATAAATAAGGAGGCAATTTTTTTGTTTGTGGTCTCTAATAACAATGTCTGGGGGCTTGGCTTTGATTGTTCTATCAGTGTGTATTGTGTAGTCCCATAGAATTGTAACAGGTCCTATCTCCTTAACCGGGTCTGGGTGGTGTTCATGTCAGTTTCTTTCAGTTTCCTTCCCGTAGAAGTTGCATATTTTCCAGTGCAGATATTGGCCCACTCTGTCATGCCGGGTTTTATACTCAGTGGGTGCCAATATCGTGCAACCTGATACAAGATGATCAATGGTTTCTAGATATTTATCACAGAAGCTGCATTTTGGGCTAACACAGTATTTTAGTATATGTGCTCGATAATTCCTAGTTAACTAGCATTGGTCCTATGCATTATTATTATTATTATTATTATTATTATTATTATTATTATTATTATTATTATATTTCCTTTAATACACATTTTCCTTCCGGGTCCCAACAAGAGACCTAAGATCAGAAAGGGCTTTATGATATTTTCCACTGATCATTTTTGCAAAAAAATAATATCAAAGATCATACACGTTTTACATAGATGAAGCTCATAGTAAACTAACTAAATGCTTACGGCCATATCGTGCTGAACCTCTTGTTCTCGTAGGGTAATCGAAGTTAAGCAACGTCGAATCTAGATGGGTAACCGCCTGGGAATACTAGGTGCTGTAAGATTGGTGTGCAGGTGGTGTAATGAATAATAGGTCGGAATTTGAAATCGGAGAGCCGAGTCCTAATTCTAATCGGGTCCGTTATATTAATTTACACGCAAATACCCTGGGGGTGTGAATCCTCTTCTCCCCTAAGCTATGGTATTATTAAATCATTATTATCTACCTCCAAATTTTTACAATCTAAAAATGCTTTCTGGCTTTAAATAACCTGCAGAAGGTTGATAAACCGTAAAACACAAATCAATCATTAACTAATAATACTCCATTCAACATGAGCCGGTCACCCGCATTAAATATTATATTTTGCCGCTTCTTTATATACGTTTTATTTAGTCTTGCTAAGGCAATAAAATGTGTTGTCAGATGTAAAAAAAATGTAATTTTATCCCTACCACCTGTTCGACGTCCTATGCGACCAAAATGCTATCACTATAGTATCTCACTCTTTTTAAGCCTAAAAGTCACTCAAGGTAGAGGGTTACGGAAGGTTGAAAATAGATAAGAGCTGACTTAAGAGAATAAGGAGCCAATGAGGATAATTCAAATCGGTGAACGCGGCAGGGTAGGTTTTTTGCTGTAAAGGTCTGAACAGGTGTAAATAACGAATGCAGCTTGTCAGAACATTTTCCCTGGAAGTAGCGAGAGAACAGCTACGTTTTCTCTGTGGGGAAAGAGGTTGTAGACTGTGAAATAAATCGTCCCCACAAGGCCGTGTAAATGATTTTGAAATCTATCAAGGCTGGTAAGTGATTGAGGTCATTGTAAGGGTGAAAATAGGCGAAGTGTATATTATGAGGATATATAAGAAAGAAAACGGTTGATCCTAGACTTGGGAGTTCCGATGAAGAAGTTTTTCGTATGGAACTTCCTCCTTACCAGTGGAATATGAAGACAATAAAGATGATTTGCTCCAGTGTCTTCGCTATAAAAGCCTTTTTTTTAAGTGATTCGTTTTCTACGGCTTTTCTATCCTTTTTAGGTTATTTAAAGCCAGAAAATATTTTCGATAGCAGGATTTTTTTTTATGAGGGAGATAATAATGATTTAGTGATACAAGTCTTACTAATTAACCCATAGTGAGGGGGAGAAGAGGTGGATTCATACCTTTTCCAAGAGTATTTACGCGTAAGTGAATATAACAAAACAAACAGGAATTGGAACCCGGCTCTCCGATTAAGAATTCCGAGCCGTTATCCATTACACCATCCGCATATCCAAGCTTATAGTACCTGGTATTCCCAAGCGGTCACCCATTTAGGTACTGACCAGAATCAACATTGCTTAACTTTGCTGATCGTATGAGAGCAGGTGTTTCAACGTGATATGTCCGTAAGCATTATTTAAAAAGATACGTATTCATGTGAAATAGGCAATGCTGTAATAATATTGTGTAAAATGATGAGACCTAACCGGCAATCGAGTAAATTTATAGAGTCGAGGAACCGAAGAGGAATTCTCATCAGAATAATTACCATTAAGTTAATTACAGAAAAGGTACAGGTTATTGCGGTTGGAAAGTGTTTACCTATATTTTAAGACCAATCTCATGGTTGTATCTAGCAGCGAACTTATTGGCAAGATGTTGTCGGCAATTGATAAGTATTTACGAGAGAAAAATCAAAGAAAAAAACAAACAGATACAGACAAAAACATGGGCAGTGATATGAGACACCGGCTACCCCAGGGGTCGACGATGTTACAAGGCGAAAAATGTTAAATATCAAGAAGGCGTACAGCACTTTCGATAATCCGTGATATCAGGAGCCGTATTTACAGCCCAGGAAAGATAAGCTAAAATGAACAATTACATTTAATTTATCTTGTTAGTTTATGCCGCTTTTATAAGGTACGCGTGTCGCGCCGGTTGGTGAAACTGGGCGTGGTAAATCGATGCACGCGAACAGATTTAGAACCGATAGAATTCAAAGAAAGAAAGAAAGAAAGAAAGAAAGAAAGAAAGAGAAAAAGCAAAAAGAAGGAAAGCAAAAAGAAAGAAAAAAGAAAGAAAGAAAGAAAAAGAAAAAGAAAGAAAAAAGAAAAACGAAAGGAAGAAAGAAAGAAAAAGAAAGAAGAATAAAGAAACAAAAAGAAAAAGAAAGAAAAAAGTAAAAAGAAAGAAAAGAAGAAAAAGAAGAAAAAATAGTGAAAAAGAAAGAAAGAAAAAGAAAGAATGAAAAAAGAAAGAAAGAAAAAGAAAAAAGAATCTGTCTATATTTCTGAGATGAGGTATTATGTACACTATTTACATTATTCGGACTATTGTCCTCATCTTTGTTGCCATATTTATCACAACGTTTCGGTCATTGTACGCTCCGGCCTTAGTGAGACCCCATTGGATTAAAACATATGATTAATTTTCATGGATATTTAAAAACTATTTATGTATTTTTTTCTTTTGAAAGTAATGTTCACTCTGTACAAGGCCCGTAAGCCACTCGAGGTGAAAAGTCACAGAGTAAGAGGTACAACATATGCACATATGTGGGGAA